>OY776675.1:153450167-153576413 GCA_963675555.1 Leptura quadrifasciata
GTGCGCCACCTCATTATTCTTTAGACGTTCAAGAGTGGCTACCCTCAACATTTCGAAATCGATGGATTGGCAGGGGACGAGAAGCCACAATTAAATGGCCCCTCGGTCCCCAGATATGAATGCACTGGACTTTTACTTTTGTGGCCACTTGAAAAATGTTGTTTACTCGACACCTGTCCCTAGCATCGAAGTTTTAAGAGAGAAAATTTTTACTGCTGCCAATAAAGTTCGAAACTCCATATGTTTTACATATAGAAGGCAGGTATGGCAATTTTAGGAAACGGTTGCAAACGTGTATTCAAGTTGGAGGTCGTCATTTTGAACAAATGCTTTAATATCTAAAAACAACAATCGTTGTCTTCATGTTTAAATTTTTTTACTGTCTAAATTCATCTTTTTTTCCGATTACGCTATTTTGAGATAGAAATTAAAAACCGTTTATGGCACGCTCCTTTAAGGTATTGTTGCTGGACAGAAAAGAGTTATTTTATACGGAGAACCCGTCTTAATTTTCGACAGAGAATCTACAGTTAAATTTTTTGCATGTTATTTCCAAACATCCTGTATATGTATATATACATTTACTTTTAAAAAGTTTAAAGAGTATGCATTAGAAGTTGTTTTCAGATATATGGGAGGTTCCCCTAATAATCATCACTTTTTTGTAACAATTCCCTTAATATTTCTATCTTAATTTTTCATTCTATATTTAACTGTATTATTTTCCGTTCTGGTTTAAAAGGAAGTTTCACTTCTGAATGACTTTTGATTATGCCTAAGGTTGACTTTTTTAGAGAGAACCAAACAATGATAAAAAAAATTAAAGAGTCAAATTTTAAACGTCAATATTTTGAAAACGGATATAATGGAGTGGATATATCCAAATTATTGCTGTATGTGGAATTGTGGTATTGTCTGGAAAGTTGAAAAAATAGTTCAGATAGATACAAGTTGTAGAATAACATACAATGCCCAACCTAAGGAACATATTTTTTTAAATAATTTATTTTTTGAATCATGTTTTATTCTTTTTATTTATTCATTTATTTAATTGCGATATCCGACAGGGGCAGTGCTCGGTTATAGGATGAAGAGAGGAATATCACAATCACGAATGAATTGGAATAAAAATACATGTTAAGCATAAACAAAATTAAATATAATATTTTTAGTCGCAAACTCTTCTATAAAATCCTTATTTTACTATAAGGAACGTAACCATACTGCAACCAACAGCTACTCTCCGGGCTATGTGCCCCGCCGAGCGCTGAATCACAAGTTACAAGTCTGGTGCGTTAAGTGTAATAATTGCATATTACCATCAAAACGCTAATGCTTCGATTGCAACAAACACCAGCCGAAAGACTGATCCTATTTAAAGGAGCTCTCTTGCCAGCCGTCACACACCACTTGCAGACTGCAGTTTCGAGCTGTTGGCTCTCGTCAGTGCAAGGTAGGCATGTGACGACTGACACGAGGATCCTTTGACTATTTGGTAACATCCCGGTATTTTTACAATAGCGACATGTAAAACAGTCAGCGTCTAAAAAGTAGACTATTGAAATTTTAGGTCAAAATGTCAATTTATTTAGTTGTGTATTTCTTACTTTTAGCCTCAATCCTTGCTATAAATTCACATTAAAATTTGTCAGAAAGAAAAATGGTATAGCATTATTTAAAGCCTTTTTGCATTGTAGGGGGATTAGAGAATATATGAAACAAGTCCCAAATATTCATAAATATTCTTTTAAGTGAGCAATGAGAAATGAAATATTTAATTCTTAATTTTAAGTAATATACCTAAAAACTTACATTGTGCCTAAAAATATACCGATTATGAAAATCAAATACATTTTAAGGCAGTATTAAAAGATTATTTTTGTTTGATAGTGTATCTGTGAAGTATCCCGCATTAAATTATTCTTTAAAATATATTTTAGCTAGAACATAAAACGGATAGGTTATCGTCCGTCCAGGTGCAAAAATAGTATCGCCGAGCTTACTAAATTAATTTTTAATTTGAGGAGTTATCTTCATTTTGAAAAACTTAAACTATAAATAATTCTTTCAATATTCAAAGAATGGGATGCTGTTAGCTTAGCACAATTTATTTTTTTAATATTTGCACGCTAATAAATTACTCTTTATAGATATACAGTATGTTACAAAAATAGCTATCACTAGGAATATTTACATATAACATATTACATAAACACCAGACAATATTATATTTCTACATACAAAGCAAAAAATTACAGAAAGTTCTCTTATTTTTAACAATCACACATATTCTGTTAAAATAGCAACGGAAACATTGTTCTATGCATTTGGGTCCGAAAAACGAAATACAAATTCTCTAGTTTTAACCCTAATTTTATCCAAGTTTTTTTAAAACAAATATACGGGTCAAATTTAGCCTTCACATACTTCTTTGCAACAATGTTTGTTACCTGTACTTACTTTACCTACATTTCAAATTATTTGACTAAAATAATACTGGAATCTCCAGCATTTATTTAAAATGTATAGATACGGGAAGAATAAAAAAAAGTGAAAAGTAACCTGTACACGGGTTTACCGTTTGAATCCTACCTAATTTCTCACTGTTTATCCTTTCATTCCAAGACGCCTCTTAGAAGTAAGGGTAGGTAATGATCATTACAACTATTTACATAAGTCGTTTCTGGACTGAGAAAAACCATACTGAGACCATGAAACAATAACATAACATAGTTCACTAATTCACTTTCTCAAAAGAACAAATATACTTGTGTTATATATTTTCAGTAAGTCTACAACTACTATTTCAGGAAGTATAAAATCATTTTTATTTGGTTGCGTAACAGATGCCTAACTTTTTCATGTATATTGGATGAAATTAAATTGATTATACATTAATTGTGGCAAATAAATCCTAAAATGTGTAAAAACTAGAAATAGAAAAGTATAAATTTGTCTTTTTATTTCGTCTCATACCATCAAAATATTCCAACCGGTTATAATACAAAGATGCGCACTGTAAAACTCTAAATAAATACCCTCACCATATTACATTTCAATATAAGTTTAACGATAGCTAGCAACAATTTATTTCTTGAATCACGTTTTTCCTCCTTTTTCTTTATTTATTAACGATATTTTTACAATTACAAAATTTCAATCACAAATTGAATTAGATTACAAATATATGTTAAATATAAATAAAATTTTACACGTAGGATAGTTATGTTATAATTTGTATATGATAACATTTTTGGAAAGAGGGTGAAACAAATGTCAAGTGCCGCACATGTTTCCCATAGACCATTTAGGTATTTAAATTTTAAAGAGCCTGGGTGGTCGAGCGGCCGACAGCGAAGACTTGACTTTAATTTATTATTGTGAATTTAAAAGACTTTATTCTACTTTGAGCATATACTAATGCACAAATAACATTAATAAAAATGGCATTTATTTACCGCTCTTACAATATTTAATATTTAAGAAGTGGTAAAATTTTTTGTTTCGTTCGGCATTAAGGTTTCAAATGGTAGCTGTTATAGTTTCATAGTAGAATAGAGTAAGACGATAAGATAAAACAAAAGTCAATGGTTAAAGTGCTGTTCTTTGTTACACATGTTACCCATAAACAAAACAAAATTAGGGTATTTAAATATTAAAGGGACACAATATATAACACTGTGTGGTCCACTAGAGTCCGGCGCCAAATCTGAGACACCCATATATTGTAATATTTGTATGATCTAGTTTTATTTATATAACAAATGAACCAACGGTTAGTAGAAGACTTACATTAATTTACTATTGTTGATTTAAAAATCATTCATTGTATTTTGAGCATTCCAGTCACTTGTACTTAATAAAAAATTTTATATCGGTGTTTCGATTTTATTTTAAATTACATTGGATTAAACCGATATTTAACAACTCTTAATATTTATCTTATGGTTTTGGTATTTTTGGCGTAAACTGATGCGTAAATAGTATTAATAAAAATATATATAATTATTTACCGCTTTTCTAATATTTAGTATACAGCGTGTGTATTGAAACATGACCGTAAGTCTTAAAAAAATATTTTCGGAATTGATGCTGAAATATAATTCTTTTTGGTATTTTTGGCATAAACTAATACGTAAATAATATTAACCAAAATAACAATTATTTATTGCTTTTACAAAATTCAGTATATTTAGGAAGTGGTAATTTTTTCTTCGCATGGCATTAAGGTTTAAAATGGAAGTTGTTATAACAGTAAAATGTATCTGTATGAAAAAGTATAATTGCACTGTTTATATCCTTGATTTGGCAGGATTAGAGAATATATATGAAACAGGATGCAAATTTTAACACAATATAGGTACTAATAATAATTTATCTCAATTTATTAACACAGTACAGAACAGAAGTCTTTTTGTGGAAAGCTCCTTGTAGAAGCTTGAATACGAAAAATATTTCAGTTATTGATAAATATTCTTTTAAGCGAGCAGTCATACGTGATTCTTGGTATGTATAAATTATATGCTTAGATAAAATAGTATTGTGCGTAATAATATGCTAATTATAAAAATTCAACTAGTGTTAAAATATTTTTCTTTTAAAGTGGTTAGTATCAAGCACTCATTTATTAGTGTATTTAGTGGTTCCTAGGTTCTTGACCGGGCACATGCAAAAACAATAATGTCACTGAGTTTATTTATTTAATATTATATAATTTGATAAGTTACCTTTATTTAAAACATAAACTATAAATAATTCTTTCAATATTGGAAAAATGAGATCATAACCTCTCGCGCATTGCTGTAAGCTAGCACTTTTTAAAATTATTTTATATTAGGTATACAGTATGTTAGAAGAATAGCTAACATTAGGATTATTTACGTATAACATATCATATAAACACCAGATATATTTCTTCGACCAGGAAATAAAATATATGCAAGGCGGAAAATTACAAAAAGTTAGTACTTAAAGCATTTACTAATTGATCTACGTGATTTTATATCATAAAACTTCTGTTTAAACACAGCAACATAAGTATTCTTCGATACATATTGGGCATTGTACATTGTTATAGAGCAATGAAACAATATTAATTGTTACGGGTCTCTAAATTCAGAAAATGTATTTTATTAAATATGAATTTTTAGTATAATGAGGACAATTTAATTTGAAATTAGGAGAAAGATATTTATATAAGCAATTTTCACGTTATTAATTGCCTCTATACAGGTTGATTCACATAAAACTCCCCAGGCAGTTTCCGTATTAAAATGTTGTCAATGGCAGTGGCGTCCGCGACGAAAAGAAAATTCTTGATGACTGGAACTTTGAAAGTATAATATTAAAGTTTGTTTAATTCTAAGTACTTTTTGCAGTATACACTTTCTATTAAAACCAGTGGTTTTGGAGATAAATCAAAAAAAATTATTCAGTTCAATATTTTTTAACAAGCAAAAAAATTTAAATTCACTCAAGAGCGGGCGCTACATACAATAAGTACTTAGTTTAAAGTGATTCGCCATCTTTTAAATGATTATACAAAGATGGCGTTGAAGTGCAAAATTATTTTCCGATAGCTGGAACATTGAAACAGTACACACGATAAAGAACCAAATAATATATATATAATTTTATAATGACGTTTTTTAAAAAGACCAATGTCTTTCAAATTATCTAATATTTCCTATTTTTTTATTTTTTAAAGTATAATTTTCATTACCACCTGTATTGTTTTCTTAATTCTATAAACTAGTAGTCCTAAGTCTAATTTAATAATATACAGTACTTGACTGTATATTATTAACAACATACTTGTTGCGTAGTAATTTATTTTGAGGTTTGTTCACATATAATCAATTTTTAAGTTTTTGAATGCGTTTGTTATTACAAGATAATTCAGAAATGGTTGTGTACATCAACGAAGACAAATTAATCATGATTTTGATCTACGGAGAATGTAGAAAAAATTCCCATGAAGCGGAAAGGTTACTCCATTTGCATTTTCCCAATTTGCCTAAGCCAGACCATAAAATCTTTATTTCTTTAACCAATAATTTGAAAAATTACGGAAGTTCTAAAAAGTTAAAGTATAATAAACAGTTGACGGCTACAAATGCTGCAAATACTGCTTTAGTAATTGACAATATTGTAAATAATCCAAATATATCTTTACGGAAATTATCGTCTGAAACAAATATTTCCTACTCCACTTGTCAAATAATTTTAAAGAAAAATAAGTACCGTCCGTATAAAGTTCATTATGTTCATCATTTATGTCCTGGTGATTTTCAGCGTTTCATGAATTTTATTGCTGAATTGTCAGTATTACATAATAAAAATCCAAATTATTTGAAAAATGTGTCGTGGAGCGATGAGAGCCGCTTCCATAGTAATGGGCTTGTGACTATACAGACCACTCGGAATTGGTCTCAAAATAATCCGAGATAGATACGAAGAACCAAAAATTAAACACTTTTTAAAGTAAATTTATGGTGTGGAGTATTGAACAGATACATAGTCAGACCTTATCTATTTCGTGAAACGTTAAATTGTGGTAGATATCGGAGGTTCTTGCAAGAGGAGCTGCCAAATTTATTAAGAAACATTCCTCATGATGGGCACATAATCTGGTTTTATCAAGACGGGGCACCGGCACATAATTTAAGAATAACATTTAGACACTTACAACGAACATATCCTAGAAGATGGATAGGAACTAATGGAGTAATCAGGTGGCCAATACGATCACGTGACTTAACTGCATTAGATATTTTCTTATGGAGACATCTAAAAAATTTAGTTTGCACCGAACCAATCGATGATATGGCAGACCCATACAACAAAATATATATGCGAGTGTTATTACAGTAGATCGTTATTGAAAGCAATGGTTTAACATGTGTATCCATAAAAGAAGAAACAGTTTTAAACATTTACTTTAAAAGTAAATACATACATATGTACATATTTTATTGAAAAGTCAAAACAAATTATTAAAAAAACTTATTTGACTTTATATTATGTCGATTTATCTCGAAAATCACTGATTTTAACAGAAAAGTGTATGCTACAAAAAGTACTTAGTATTAAAGAAACTTTAATATTATACTTTCAAAGTCCCACTCATCGAAAATTTTCTTTCCGGCATCGCGTCGCGACGTAGCGGACGCCACTGTCATTGGCAACATTTGAACGACAAAATAAAGCCACCAAAAATATGTAACGACTGGCCTTTACAGAAATTTAATACCTTTTTTCGTTATTATGGAAACTGCCTGGGGAGTTTTATGTGAATCACCCTGTATACTTAAGTCAATTTAACGTCATATTACATAGCACACAAATTTGTGGTAAACTATTCAAAAGTAACAAATGCCAAACATCTCATAATAGTAAAGCATATTTTTCACAATAATTAATATCTTAAAATACATATACATTTAGAAAATTATAGAAGCCAAATTTCGTAGAAAATATGAAAATGAATATGAAAAACCCATTAATATATTGCTAAATTATCAACTGGACCATTTTCCGTTGTTGGCCTTATATTAGACCTTATAAAAATGTAAAGATCTCTAGTATTTCAATTTTGGGTATAAATTATTTTTAAAGAATTGATGGATATAAAAGAAGAAAACTTCACACCTATATACCTTACGGAAATAAGACTAATAATTATTATAATTATTTACTTAAATCATTCTTGGACTGAGAAAAATAATTCTGAGATTATCAGGATAACATAAGGTTGTAGTTTATGAATTTTTTCAAACGGATGAATATATTTGTGTCGTATAATCTCAGTAACTCAATTCTTGATCAAATAGAAATTTATAAAGCTTTTTATTTTGTATTTTTTATGTCGTCTGATCTTTTAGGAAGTTTAAAATAATTTTTATTTGGTCTCGTAACAGATTTATAATTTTTTAGGATTACATTGCATTGAATTAAATTAATTACATTAAATGTCGCAAGTTCCAATAAATCCCAAATCATCGAAATGCTACAAATAAAAATAATATAATGCTTTGGATTTTTATTTTGTCTCATATCCTATAAAAATATTCCAACAGGTTACATAGATACGCATGGTAAAACTATAAATAAAATTTCTCAACGTATTGCATCCTAGTATAGGTTTAAAGATACCAAAACATTGTTATAAGTACAAAGATATTAATACACTATTGCCAAACCTCTTGGTTCAGGTTAGTAAGGAAGACATGAATGGCAATATACTGTATATAAAACAGCGCCACCCGCTAATGCAGCCAAACACTGAACTAAAAAACACATCTTCCTAACTAACCTGAACCACCATTAATTAGTCTGTAACTAATTCTCCCGCGCATTTTTTCCCGCCAAATATATATCTTAAGAAAGAATCCGATCCTAAGTTTGTCAACGAACGTTTCAGTTATCTACGTGAGATACCACTAAATAAAAAAGAAAGGAAAACGAACCTGAACCACATATATGGTTCAGGTCCGTCCGGCTGGTTCAGGATTGTGCTTACAAATTACTATTTCTGGTTCAGAATCATACCATTGCTCTATATATATATATATATATATATATATACATCTTTCTATCAATTCTGAACCATTAGACAATTCATACAATCCTGAACCAGCTATTTATAGAAGAGATAGACAAAAAATATTTGTTTATACTGGAGTATATAGGGGGTCGGATAACCTATTCTGTAAAATATACTTTGATATTTTTATAACTAAACGTAGGTGTATATCTACACACTAATGACATCATCCTGAACCAATACGTTAATATGACAAAGCTGAACCATTTTATACAGTAATATATAGCTGAATGTTACATCCTGAACCACTTCAATGTTGCCATTTTTAAATACTATAGGATAGCTACCTGCTATGTTTGTATTGCCAAGGGTCATAAAATACTCGGACTTCTCGCATATGCTTCTTACGCACAACTGAAATTTGATATTTATCAAGTGTAAGTATCTTTCTGAAAGAAGGGGATGAATTTTAGGTATTTAAATTGTAAAAGGCTAGAATAAATACGGTTTATTTTTAATTTTTGCTGTTTAAAATTATATATATATTTTAAATATACAGGGTGTCGTAATTACGTGCAAAAAATTTAGCTGTAGATTGCCTGTCGAAAATTTAGACCGGGTTCTTCCTATAAAATTTTTCAAAACAACCTTTTCCTGTCCAGCTACACTCCCTTAAAGGGGTGTGCCAAAAAAAAAGGTTTTTAATTTATATCTCAAAATAACGTAATCGGAAAAAGACGAAATTTGGCACATCTCTGTTACTCATCAAAGGGCATCTAACGAAATCACGTCAACCACCTAGCATGTACACGAAGGGGTGAAATTTACTACCCTTTTAGAAATTTTGTAAATATCTTTGTGCCTGCTCTTTTCTTAAGTTAAAAAAATAACTAAACATTATGATTAATTTAGAAACTTTTTCATCTCTTCAAAGAAATTCGTAAAATCGACCATTTTTGGAAAAAAATTAAATTACATCTGCCTAAGTGATCAATGAAAAGCTATGAGCAAAATTATATTAGTGTAAAATACTAAAAGTAGGCTGGTGTCAAATTATAATCTGACAATATAACGTTGTTTCTTGCCTTTGAAATAATAAGATAATCATTTCTTATTGCTTAATACTAGTATTTTTCTAACCAGATTTTAAAATGCATAGTTCTAGTAATGAGGAATAATATGCAGACATACATTTAATTTATGGTGAATGTAAAGGAAATGCTTCAGCGGCAAAAGAACGATATCGTCGTAAGTTCTCTACACGTACTGTGTCAAACGTTCGTACTTTTTCTAATATTCACTTGAGGTTACAAAAAAGGAGGTGTTTTAAAAAAACAAGTCATGATTGTGATCGTCGGAGACAAATAGGAGATGCAATGGAGGCACACATATTAAATACATTATTTTGGTGAACATCCTGAATGTAGTATTAAACTGGCTGCTCATCAATTCCACACAATAAAAACATCAGTATGGAGGATTTTGAAAATCATCAATTATCATTTACAGATAATACAAGAGCTGTTCCCTCGTGACTTTCCAGTAAGACTTGATTTTTGTAGAATTATACTTAGACGCCATTACATTTTACAGTACTATTCACAGATGAATGCTGCTTTACTCGACGTGGAGATTTAAATATTCCTAACTAGCATTTATGGAGGGAGGGACGATAATCCTCACGCTGTTGTAAATGCAGGATGTCAATAAACTTTTCAATAAATATTTGGGCCGGAATTATAGACAATAAATTAATAGGGCCTTTTGAGTTACCAAACAGATTAAATGGTCCAGCTTATTTAAACTTTTTATAAAACGACCTGTATCAACTTATAGACGATTTACCTCTTGGATTACGTCAAACACTTTGGTTTAAGCAGAATGGTGCGCCACCTCATTATTCTTTAGACGTTCAAGAGTGGCTACCCTCAACATTTAGAAATCGATGGATTGGCAGGGGGCGAGAAGCCACAATTAAATGGCCCCTCGGTCCCCTGATATGAATGCACTGGACTTTTACTTTTGTGGCCACTTGAAAAATGTTGTTTACTCGACACCTGTCCCTAGCGTCGAAGTTTTAAGAGAGAAAATTTTTACTGCTGCCAATGAAGTTCGAAACTCCACATGTTTTACTTATAGAAGGCAGGTATGGCAATTTTAGGAAACGGTTGCAAACGTGTATTCAAGTTGGAGGTCGTCATTTTGAACAAATGCTTTAATATCTAAAAACAACAATCGTTGTCTTCATGTTTAAATTTTTTTACTGTCTAAATTCATCTTTTTTTTCCGATTACGCTATTTTGAGATAAAAATTAAAAACCGTTTTTGGCACGCTCTTTTAAGGTATTGTTGCTGGACAGAAAAGAGTTATTTTATACGGAGAACCCGTCTTAATTTTCGACAGAGAATCTACAGTTAAATTTTTTGCATGTTATTTCCAAACATCCTGTATATGTATATATATTTACTTTTAAAAAGTTTAAAGAGTATGCATTAGAAGTTGTTTTCAGATATATGGGAGGTTCCCCTAATAATCATCACCTTTTTGTAACAATTCCCTTAATATTTCTATCTTAATTTTTCATTCTATATTTAACTGTATTATTTTCCGTTCTGGTTTAAAAGGAAGCTTCACTTCTGAATGACTTTTGATTATGCCTAAGGTTGACTTTTTTAGAGAGAACCAAACAATGATAAAAAAAATTAAAGAGTCAAATTTTAAACGTCAATATTTTGAAAACGAATATAATGGAGTGGATATATCCAAATTATTGCTGTATGTGGAATTGTGGTATTGTCTGGAAAGTTGAAAAAATAGTTCAGATAGATACAAGTTGTAGAATAACATACAATGCCCAACCTAAGGAACATATTTTTTTAAATAATTTATTTTTTGAATCATGTTTAATTCTTTTTATTTATTCATTTATTTAATTGCGATATCCGACAGGGGCAGTGCTCAGTTATAGGATAAAGAGAGGAATATTACAATCACGAATGAATTGGAATAAAAATACATGTTAAGCATAAAGAAAATTAAATATAATATTTTTAGTCGCAAACTCCTCTATAAAATCCTTATTTTACTATAAGGAACGTAACCAGACTGCAACCAACAGCTACTCTCCGGGCTATGTGCCCCGCCGAGCGCTGAATCACAAGTTACAAGTCTGGCGCGTTAACTGTAATAATTGCATATTACCATCAAAACGCTAATGCTTCGATTGCAACAAACACCAGCCGAAAGACTGATCCTACTTAAAGGAGCTCTCTTGCCAGCCGTCACACACCACTTGCAGACTGCAGTTTCGAGCTGTTGGTTCTCGTCAGTGCAAGGTAGGCATGTGACGACTGACACGAGGATCCTTTGACTATTTGGTAACATCCCGGTATTTTTACGATAGCGACATGTAAAACAGTCAGCGTCTAAAAAGTAGACTATTGAAATTTTAGGTCAAAATGTCAATTTGTTTAGTTGTGTATTTCTTACTTTTAACCTCAATCCTTGCTATAAATTCACATTAAAATTTGTCAGAAAGAAAAATGGTATAGCATTATTTAAAGCCTTTTTGCATTGTAGGGGGATTAGAGAATATATAAAACAAGTCCCAAATATTCATAAATATTCTTTTAAGTGAGCAATGAGAAATGAAATATTTAATTCTTAATTTTAAGTGATATATTTAAAAACTTACATTGTGCCTAAAAATATACCGATTATGAAAATCAAATACACTTTAAGGCATTATAAAAGATTATTTTTGTTTGATAGTGTATCCGTGAAGTATCCCGCATTAAATTATTCTATAAAATATATTTTAGATAGAACATAAAACGGATAGGTTATCGTCCGTCCAGGTGCAAAAATAGTATCGCCGAGCTTATTAAATTAATTTTTAATTTGAAGAGTTATCTTCATTTTGAAAAACTTAAACTATAAATAATTCTTTCAATATTCGAAGAATGGGATGCTGTTAGCTTAGCACAATTTATTTTTTTAATATTTGCACGCTAATAAATTACTCTTTATAGATATACAGTATGTTACAAAAATAGCTATCACTAGGAATATTTACATATAACATATTACATAAACACCAGACAATATTATATTTCTACATACAAAGCAAAAAATTACAGAAAGTTCTCTTATTTTTAACAATCATACATATTCTGTTAAAATAGCAACAGAAACATTGTTCTATGCATTTGGGTCCGAAAAACGAAATACAAATTCTCTAGTTTTAACCCTAATTTTATCCAAGTTTTTTTTAAACAAATATACGGGTCAAATTTAGCCTTCACATACTTCTTTGCAACAATGTTTGTTATCTATACTTACTTTACATACATTTTAAATTATTTGACTAAAATAATACTGGAATCTCCAGCATTTATTTAAAATGTATAGATACGGGAAGAATAAAAAAAAGTGAAAGTAACCTGTACACGGATTTGCCGTTTGAATCCTACCTAATTTCTGACTGTTTATCCTTTCATTCCAAGACGCCTCTTAGAAGTAAGGGTAGGTAATGATCATTACAACTATTTACATAAGTCGTTTCTGGACTGAGAAAAACCATACTGAGACCATGGAACAATAACATAACATAGTTCACTAATTCACTTTCTCAAAAGAACAAATATACTTGTGTTATATATTTTCAGTAAGTCTACATCTACTATTTCAGAAAGTATAAAATCATTTTTATTAGGTTTCGTAACAGATGCCTAACTTTTTCATACTAGGTATATTGGATGAAATTAAATTGATTATACATTAATTGTGGCAAATAAATCCTAAAATGTGTAAAAACTAGAAATAGAAAAGTATAAATTTGTCTTTTTATTTCGTCTCATACCATCAAAATATTCCAACCGGTTATAATACAAAGATGCGCACTGTAAAACTCTAAATAAATACCCTCACTATATTACATTTCAATATAAGTTTAACGATAGCTAGCAACAATTTATTTCTTGAATCACGTTTTTCCTCCTTTTTCTTTATTTATTAACGATATTTTTACAATTACAAAATTTCAATCACAAATTGAATTAGATTACAAATATATATATAAATAAAATTTTACACGTAGGATAGTTATGGTATAATTTGTACATGGTAACATTTTTTGAAAGAGGGTGAAACAAATGTCAAGTGCCGCACATGTTTCCCATCGACCATTTAGGTATTTAAATTTTAAAGAGCCTGGGTGGTCGAGCGGCCGACAGCGAAGACTTGACTTTAATTTATTATTGTGAATTTAAAAGACTTTATTCTACTTTGAGCATATACTAATGCACAAATAACTTTAATAAAAATGGCATTTATTTACCGCTCTTATAATATGTAATATTTAAGAAGTGGTAAATTTTTTTGTTTCGTTCGGCATTAAGGTTTCAAATGGTAGCTGTTATAACTTCATAGTAGAATAGAGTAAGACGATAAGATAAAACAAAAGTCAATGGTTAAAGTGCTGTTCTTTGTTACACATGTTACCCATAAACAAAACAAAATTGGGGTATTTAAATTTTAAAGGGACACAATATATAACACTGTGTGGTCCACTAGAGTCCGGCGCCAAATCTGAGACACCCATATATTGTAATATTTGTATGATCTAGTTTTATTTATATAACAAATGAACCAACGGTTAGTAGAAGACTTTACATTAATTTACTATTGTTGGTTTAAAAATCATTCATTGTATTTTGAGCATTCCAGTCACTTGTACTTAATAAAAATTTTATATCGGTGTTTCGATTTTATTTTAAATTACATTGGATTAAACCGATATTTAACAACTCTTAATATTTATCTTATGGTTTTGGTATTTTTGGCGTAAACTAATGCGTAAATAGCATTAATAAAAATATACATAATTATTTACCGCTTTTCTAATATTTAGTATACAGCGTGTGGATTGAAACATGACCGTAAGTCTTAAAAAAATATCTTCGGAATTGATGCTGAAATATAATTCTTTTTGGTATTTTTGGCATAAACTAATACGTAAATAATATTAATCAAAATAACAATTATTTATTGCTTTTACAAAATTCAGTATATTTAGGAAGTGGTAATTTTTTCTTCGCATGGCATTAAGGTTCAAAATGGAAGTTGTTATAACTTCACAGTAAAATTTATCGGTGTGAAAAAGTATAATTGCACTGTTTATATCCTTGATTTGGCAGGATTAGAGAATATATATGAAACATGATGCAAATTTTAACACAATATAGGTACTAATAATAATTTATCTCAATTTATTAACACAGTACAGAACAGAAGTATTTTTGTGAAAAGCTCCTTGTAGAAGCTTGAATACGAAAAATATTTCAGTTATTGATAAATTCTTTTAAGCGAGCAGTCATACGTGATTCTTGGTATGTATAAATTATATGCTTAGATAAAATAGTATTGTGCGTAATAATATGCTAATTATAAAAATTCAACTAGTGTTAAAATAATATTTTTTTTTAAAGTGGTTAGTAACAAGTTTTTGAATGCGTTTGTTATTACAAGGTAGTTCAGAAATGGTTGTGTACATCAACGAAGACAAATTAATCATGATTTTGATCTACGGAGAATGTAGAAAAAATTCCCATGAAGCCGAAAGGTTACTCCATTTGCATTTTCCCAATTTGCCTAAGCCAGACCATAAAATCTTTATTTCTTTAACCAATAATTTGAAAAATTACGGAAGTTCTAAAAAGTTAAAGTATAATAAACAGTTGACGGCTACAAATGATGCAAATACTGCTTTAGTAATTGACAATATTGTAAATAATCCAAATATGTCTTTACGGAAATTATCATCTGAAACAAATATTTCCTACTCCTCTTGTCAAATAATTTTAAAGAAAAATAAGTACCGACCTGGTGATTTTCAGCGTTTCATAAATTTTATTGCTGAATTGTCAGTATCACATAATAAAAATCCAAATTATTTGAAAAATGTGTCGTGGAGCGATGAGAGCCGCTTCCATAGTAATGGGCTTGTGACTATACAGACCACTCGGAATTGGTCTCAAAATAATCCGAGATAGGTACGAAGAACCAAAAATTAAACACTTTTTAAAGTAAATTTATGGTGTGGAGTATTGAACAGATACATAGTCAGACCTTATCTATTTCGTGAAACGTTAAATTGTGGTAGATATCGGAGGTTCTTGCAAGAGGAGCTGCCAAATTTATTAAGAAACATTCCTCATGATGGGCACATAATCTGGTTTTATCAAGACGGGGCACCGGCACATAATTTAAGGATAACATTTAGTCACTTGCAACGAACATATCCTAGAAGATGGATAGGAACTAATGGAGTAATCAGGTGGCCAATACGGTCACCTGACTTAACTGCATTAGATATTTTCTTATGGAGACATCTAAAAAATTTTGTTTGCACCGAACCAATCGATGTTATGGCAGACCCATACAACAAAATATATATGCGGGTGTTACCACAGTAGATCGTTATTGAAAGTAATGGTTTAACATGTGTATCCATGAAAGAGGAAACAGTTTTAAACATTTACTTTAAAAATAAATACATACATATGTACATATTTTATTGAAAAGTCAAAACAAATTATTAAAAAAACTTATTTGACTTTATATTATGTCGATTTATCTCGAAAATCACTGATTTTAACAGGAAAGTGTATGCTACAAAAAGTACTTAGTATTAAAGAAACTTTAATATTATACTTTCAAAGTCCCAGTCATCGAAAATTCTTTCCGGCATCGCGTCGCGACGTAGCGGACGCCACTGTCATTGGCAACATTTGAACGACAAAATAAAGCCACCAAAAATATGTAACGACTGGCCTTTACAGAAATTTAATACCTTTTTTCGTTATTATGGAAACTGCCTGGGGAGTTTTATGTGAATCACCCTGTATACTTAAGTCAATTTAACGTCATACTACATAGCATACAAATTTGTGGTAAGCTATTCAAAAATAACAAATGCCAAACATCTCATAATAGTAAAGCATATTTTTCACAATAATTAGTATCTTAAAATACATATACATTTAGAAAATTATAGAAGCTAAATTTCGTAGAAAATATGAAAATAAATATGAAAAACCCATTAATATATTGCTAAATTATCAACTGGACCATTTTCCATTGTTGGCCTTATATTAGACCTTATAAAAATGTAAAGATCTGGTATTTCAATTTTGGGTATAAATTATTTTTAAAGAATTGATGAATAAAAAAGAAGAAAACTTCACACCTATATACCTTACGGAAATAAGACTAATAATTATTATAATTATTTACTTAAATCATTCTTGGACTGAGAAAAATAATTATGAGATTATCAGGATAACATAAGGTTGTAGTTTATGAATTTTTTCAAACGGATGAATCAAATAGAAATTTATAAAGCTTTTTATTTGTATTTTTTATGTCGTCTGATCTTTTAGGAAGTTTAAAATAATTTTTATTTGGTCTCGTAACAGATCTATAATTTTTTAGGATTACATTGCATTGAATTAAATTAATTACATTAAATGTCGCAAGTTCCAATAAATCCCAAATCATCGAAATGCTACAAACAAAAATAATATAATGCTTTTGATTTTAATTTTGTCTCATATCCTATAAAAATATTCCAACAGGTTACATAGATACGCATGGTAAAACTATAAATAAAATCTCTCAACGTATTGCATCCTAGTATAGGTTTAAAGATACCAAAACGTTCTTATAAGTACAAAGACATTAATACACTATTGCCAAACCTATTGGTTCAGGTTAGTAAGGGAGACATGAATGGCAATATACTGTATATAAAACAGCGCCACCCGCTAATGCAGCCAAACACTGAACTAAAAAACACGTCTTCCTAACTAACCTGAACCACCATTAATTAGTCTGTAACTAATTCTCCCGCGCATTTTTTCCCGCCAAATATATATGTTAAGAAAGAATCCGATCCTAAGTTTGTCAAGGAACGTTTCAGTTATCTACGTGAGATACCACTAAATAAAAAAGAAAGGAAAACGAACCTGAACCACATATATGGTTCAGGTCCGTCCGGCTGGTTCAGGATTGTGCTTACAAATTACTATTTCTGGTTCAGAATCATACCATTGCTCTATATATATATATACATATATATATGTATATATATGTATATGTGTTTCCTACGTTTCAAGGTCATCTTGAACTCTTTAACAGTCTTGCAATTTGTGGATCGCTGTATAAATTTTCAAATCATCTGCAAAGCGTAACAATATTTTACAGATGAATGAATTTGTCGTGCATTCTTATGCGTGTGTATTCTTAAATTCCCTGCAAATGGGAAGACAAATTATTGTAATCAATTCTCCAGCAAATAATTATTTATAATAGCCTTGTTTAAAAGATAAATACGACTAAGAATAGACAGCCCCTGGGCCCCTAGCTATATCAACCTAACCTTTATTAAATTTTAGGCAGAATCCCTTCGTAAATGTTTTCAGTAAAAATTCTCCTTTTGCTGTTGGCCACATTAAGTGGTGAAATAATCTTTACGGCATACATCGACGATATGTAGTGTATTTGAAATTTAATTTAGTCAAACAATCTGCCCTTTATCCTAGAACAGCCTCCAGTTCTACAATTAATTTAACGAACAACAAAGCAGTGTTTTACAGTAAACCTTCACTATAAAACGGAAGTTGAAGTCATAAAGGCTTACGTCATATGCAAACCGACGTTAATTTCCAATCTGTTCAAAGATTTCCTCGGTTATATTTACCTCCTACATTTTTATTCTAAGCTAGAGTAATTTAATGAGATTCTCCATGGTATCGTTGAAGTCTTAAAATGTGGTTATAAGATACTTTAATATCATGAGTCAGCAGCGAGATATTTGGACATGAGGAGCCTAGTTTCTTTCGATAGCCTTTTTGTAAGTCCATAAATACGCCTAAATATTTAACACTGTTAGTTGAATTAATATATGTTAGCCGGCCATCCTCATTTATATCCGAGGTGTTATATACTGGCAATTTGTTTTTGTATGATGAAAAAGCGGAGAAAGAAGTTTTTTCAAAATTTATCGTAAGTGATCTATTAATAAACTATTTATTAATGCATGTGAAGTCTGTCTCTACTTTCTGTTTTAATTTGTTCCAATCTATGTCTTTGTAATATACGACTGTATCGTCTATAAAAGTCATTATTTCTCCTTTAATTTTAAGAAGAAATAAATTAATAATATATATGATAAACAGCAATGGGCCCAAGACAGTAATTTGAGGATTGCTTTTGGCTAACATACTGAATCCTCTCTTGTAGATAACTGTTAATAATTTTAGACTGTCTGACTGAAATACTTGTCCTATCTCATTGAAGATTTTTCAGAACAATTAAGAAAATCTACTGATATTCCAATCAATCTTTCTCAGATTTGTAAAATTGAATTTAATAAAATTGTATCAAAATATGATATTTATATGCTTTAGACAGTTAAAACATTTAGTTAACAGACGTTATTCACCTCTGAAACAGATGAATCTTTAATAAATTTCCAGTGACATTATAATGTGTAGTTAATTATAATTAAAAATAAAACACGCTTTTTATACGTTTAATTATTATTCGTATAGAAAGTAAACAAAAATGTGTGAAAACATTTTTATAATTAATGCGTCAACAAAAAAAATTCCACTTATTAATTTCGTTCAGGGTACCTTGAAGGATGAAAATTTCCGGAAATTATATGGTTGCTATGGTGACGATACAAAATTCCCTGAAGAGTCTCTGATTGGTTGTTACAGCCGTGAAATTTTCTTCTAAGCAACCCACAATACTCGTGAGCCTCTATTTACAGTAAATTTCCCATACATGCATAAACGTGACTTTTATAATTGCCAAGTATCCAAATATAATTTAATCTGTGATTAGATATCATTTATGAACGTTATTACATGTCGCGTAGCAAATACTTACAGTATTTTTACCTCTATTTCACTGTGTAGCGATTTTTATTGTTTACGTTTTGGTTAGACATTTAACAAATAATGATTATGTTTTTAACAAACGGAGTGTGGATTGACTTTGAATTAACAAATTAGGAAATGACTTTAAAGCAAGTAAACTTCACATGGAATGATCTCCTTAGCTCTATACTTCTTAGCTCTAGAACTTTGTAATGCAATATTTATAAGATGGTGTCAAACCTGTTGAATAGAAGACAAACTCGATGTTAAATTCTTGAATCATGAAATTTGAACACTAAAAAGATTAACTGTGTACCTACTGTCACTAGCTTCGTAACAACGAAGTTGTGAAGTATTCGAGCAAAGTGTTAACAGATAGGTATTCACAGTTGGCCACGCCTTACTGCCCACTCACCTCAAGCTCCTACAACTAAAAGGTTTTTTGCAAGTTACCCGTGATGGTAACCAGGAGAAGAAAAATAATAACAATTTTGGATGTACCATATTTTTGATGTTTTCTAATTCTGTATTTAAAAAAACTTATACAATAAAATATTATGAACATATTTGACGATTTATATAGTTAATACTATATATTGGTGACCCCGATGTGATGACGGCAGCCCTGTTGGTGCAATGTATTGGTGACCACCACAGAATATATTTAATAAGTTTTTGAAGTAGTTTTCAGGAGTTGTTTTGAATAATATTAATTAATCCAGTGGAGCCGTTAGAAAAGCAAAGAAGGCGTCTACCGCTGTTGCAAGGATATATTTTAGCTGATATTTTATGGCAAGTGAGTTGTGTATTCATCATCTCTTGTTAAACAAAAATGAACAATCAAACAAATGAAATTTTAATTGATAATCCCATAGTTACGGCTCACGATCAACATGTCACGACAGTCAGGCATCCACCTTTTTGGATCTCAAAACCCGTGATTTGGTTCGCTTAAGTTGAGTCCCAATTCGCCGTAGCTCTTATTAGCAACGATAGTAGGAAATATGATCAGGTAGTCGCTTGTTTATGATATTATAGCTAACCCTTCTGAAGGGAATTTGTATGTTAATTTGAAACATACATTAATTTTGCGCATAACCTAGTGAAGAGAAACGTTTATATGACTTGCTCTCTGGTTCCCAGATAGGATACCTCAAACCTTCCGATTTTTATCGGTCTATGTTAAGCGTTGTGGGAGGATTCCATATCGTTAGCCAAGAGTTGCTTGTTAAATTATGGAAAAGGCGCTTACAACAAGACATGAAGAAATAATAGCACAGGGAAAGTTGCAGAAACTGCAACGCCTTGCCTGTATAGGGACTAGGGACTACAGGAGCAATGCACTCGTGTCCCACAGCAGCTATGGAGGCTATGCTTGACTTACTTCCCTTGCACTTGCATGTAAGGAAGGAGGCAGCACTCAGCGCCTTACGACTGCATCAGGCACATAAATTTAAACCAGGCGATCTGGTTGGTCACTTAAAGATTCTGGAGTTAATCCATTTGAAGTCCATGACCAAACCCACTGACTCAATGACAATCAAACAAGACTTTGACTGCCCGTTTGACGTGCTAATTGAAAGCCGTCAGACGAGCAAGATAGAGGCACTGCGATTGGCACAAGGGTCACTCATCTGGTATACAGATGGATCTAAGATGTCTGAAGGGGTAGGAGTGGGCATAGCAGGGCCTAAATGTAGGCTATCCAAAGCCCTTGGTAACACCCCAACCATCTTCCAGGCAGAAATTTACGCTATAGATCTGTGTGCCCAGGAATGCCTAAATAAAGGCATTCGAAGGGCAAAGATCTATATATTATCTGATAGCCAGGCAGCACTAAAAGCTCTAATGTCCTATACATTTGAGTCTAAAATTGCCTGGGAATGTAGACATGCCCTGAAGCAACTGGCCAACAACAACAAGGTTACCTTGATGTGGGTGCCAGGGCATGAGGGAGTACAAGGAAATGAACTTGCTGACAGCCTTGCAAAAAAGGGGCTAAAGCATCATTCATTGGACCCGAACCGTTCTGTAGCCTGGCGAAGGGACACATAGCGGAAGACATCCAAGAATGGGAAAAGGACCATAAAAAGTCCTACTGGAGGAATACTCCAGGCCAAAGACAAGCGAAAAAGTTTATAACTTATTCGACAAAGAATGCCACAAGGCTTCTCGGACTTGAAAAGTCCGAAATAAGGCTAATCACAGGCCTTCTAACTGGCCACTGCCCCTTGAGATATCATCTCAAGAATATGGGCAAGGCGGTAGACAACAAATGGAGATATTGCGATACTGCAACTGAAACTGCGAAACATATACTTTGTGAATGCAAGGTGTTAGTCCGCACTAGGCTAAAATTCATAGAACAGGAGTAATTAACGCCTGAAGACATAGGAAAATTAGCCCCTAGGAAAATCACAAGCTTTGTAAAAAGTCTTGGAATCCTGGGCAACAACTAGATGTAGGGTAAATCACAAAAGATTTTTTAGGTCGAAGTGAAATAAGGCTGTTCGAAGCCAAACGACCCCATAAAACAATCTACAACAAGACATTAAGGAAATAATAGATATTGCTGATCGTATTTGGAAATCGTGCCAGAATTCGATGTTGTATATTCCCAAGGTCCGATTGGAAGTTCATCGGTATCCCCTTTTAGCGTGAAACCCCTACCTTCTGTATCGGATTTGGTAACGATATTTAAAAAATGTTCAACTACTTTTCGGATTACTTTCGATCAGGTCTTGCAGCGGCAAGAAGTTTTTAATTCACAACTACATACTATTCAGTCTAAGGTCACTTCTGTAAGGTCTGATCCACCAGCCTCTCTTCATTTTGATCTAGTGAAAGATTCGCCAGGATGAGATAAACCATGAAATATATTGAATATTGTTCGCGGATAAATATCCGAATATAAGAGCGTATATCGGATTGAGAAACATCGCACCAAATAAACTCATCTAAATCTGAAATCTTAATTTTCGTTAAATTGAAATTGGATTTAGAATTTAATAATAATACATTTATTTCCCTTTAAGGCATTATAAATTGTATAGGAATCGTCATAATTACTTAAATCAAAATTTCCAGATAATATAAATAAATCAAAAAGTGTGGTTTCTATATTTTTTAAAATTCTCTGCACGATTTGATTATTAGAAATTCCCTGTATACATCTACCAATTTGCTTTTGAACTATAATGTTACGTGTTTACAATATTCAGTAACACTCTGTAGGTTCGATCAATTGCAACAATTATTTTCACAAACCACTACTTTTAAATCACAACTGTACCTTACTTTTCTGATCACTTGTCAACTCTTATCTAACCAAAAACTATCTGTATGTCAGAACTGTACTGTATACTCAACTGAACTGTATTCCCATCTGCTGGATTCACCTCTTTATATACACACTTGGAATGTCTAGAATCTCATTGTAGAACCTTCCAGAATATACTGGAATCCTCTACAGTTTTCATAGGCACTACTAAATGGCGGTTCGCCAGTTGGCCCACAGATGACGCCACCCTACCGGCCAGGGAGTTATTACAACTTTCCTCTCTGTTAAAGAGCAGCACATAACAATAAATACATTCGATACAGCGTGAAATTACCCCAGAAACAAATACCGTATATCAACTTATATCCGACTTGAGCGCGATAAAGATATATTAATTGATCTTTACACAGAATACTTTTTACGTTTCGAAATAAACAAAAAAATTAATTTAATTTGGGTATTAAGTAGTAGCACTGTTCCTAAATTAATACCTAAAAAAACATACGCTATCAATCTGCTCCAGACATGTCTCATTGATATTCAAATTTAAAGTAGCACATGGTTTATGCCTATTGTAGAACATCATAAAATGTATTTTTTCAATATTCAAATGCAACGTATTTGAAAAATACCAATTGCTCAAGACACTCAATACATTATTACCAGTAGACTTCAACTATACATCAGATTTATCTGACAAGACAAGCAATTTGTCATCTGCTCATATAACAAAAAATGCACCAGATGTTAATGGATCGAGTTCATTTGTGTATAATAAAAATAGCGCAGGGCCTAATATTGAACCCTGTGGAATTCTGGTATTAACTTCTCCATACCTCGAGTTGAACAGACCTGTAGTGCCTTCCTTATGGAATAGTCAACGACTCTTTTATAAAGAGAATACATGGCAGTGCCCGTAGACTTAGAAGCACTAAATCCATGTTGATTTTCACTGAAAATCTTATATTTTTCCAGAAATATAGAAGGTAGAAGACTGTAAGGGGTATAGTAGAATACTGTAAGTTTGTAAACTGAATTTTGTTGATAAGCAAGGTACTTTTTTCAATATAACTAGAGAATTAAAAGCTTACTAATCTTATCTCTTTTAGCGAATATAATAAACTTTTTATTATTGTTATATCTATAGCTAACAAATAATGTTTTATTAATTTATTGGTTAAACAAAGCCTACTATTTGATATTTGTGTAACCCTCTAATGAAAAACTATATAAATATCGAACGTTTCTATCTTAAATATTTCCTCATTTTTTTTTTTCGTTGCGTTAAATTAATTACTGTTAAATGGAATAATTAATTAGTATTTGTGGTGTCTAGAGTAATTCCAGCAATATGATAATACAGCGTAAATGATAAACATTTATTCTCATCATGCAGTTTATTATTTTTTATTAACGTTATTGCTTCCTACAGTATCATAAAATCATGCGAAAACATGTGGTTTTTGATTGATTTATATAAGAGATTACAATGATTTTATTTATTTGTAATAGATTACATTATTGAAAAAAAATTAGCACTGATATGATATAAAATGGTAATCACAATTAGCAGATAGAACCAATATTTATTTAGTAAAATGTGATAATAAAAGCAAGTATTATAAAAAGCTGAAAGACGTATGGTATACTACGTGACATAGAAAATGCAACATTCTTTGGGGAATTATTCGGGCAAAAATGGGACGTGGCAATGACCAGGTTTTTTGTTTCTTCCATTTTATTAAAAACAATTTATTTACTTGGGGCAGGTTATATGGTCCTTAAATCTAGTTATAATTGGGAGTTTTGATTATCCAACATATTACGGTCTTTAAAACTGATTTCACAAATCCGAGACCTATAATTAATTCAGTTTTATCCTTTGGATTGCCTAAAAGTTGTAATTGATTTCCCGGTCAACGGCCTATTATCGTATCTGAATTTTTAAAGGATAACTAGTAAACTAGGGTCATATATAAGTGTAGTTGATAAAATAAAAACGTATATGTAAGGAAGTTTTCCGGAACTATTCGAACTTTCAAAGCGAATGGAAAATAATCTTCTTAATCAACTCCATACGATCAATCAATCAATTTCTCAATGTTTTAATATGGTCTAGCATACTTTAACTTGGCGTGTGTATGTATGAGTTAATATTTCCGCACGATTTAATTTTCTCTTGTACACAAATATCCAGAAATATTGTCCACGTAGACAATGTTTCTGGACTATTGCTTTAACTTTGTGTACAATATGGGAGAAAATGAAATCGTACGGAAATATTAACTCATACATACACACGCCAAGTTAAAGTATACTAGACTATATATGTTCACTGATGTAGAATTTGTATGTCGTAGATACGCAATTCCTTGAGTCATTACAAAAGCAGCCCTTTTCATCTGAATAACTATTATTCGTAAAATTTCAAATAATAATCTCCACCCTTAGACACATTGCACAATGCACATACTATCCGTAGGGATACTAAAGAATGACGTCAATATTTATACCCGAATTAAATAAACATTATATTTTCTTCATAGTGGCCTAAAACATTAAGAGACATTTTATTCTCTCCCTATTCTTATTACCGACGTTCTCTAGAAGATTTTAATTTCGGTAGCACGTAGACATATAAAACGATAAAATACGTTTATAGCTTTTTCATTTCGACTTTAGTGTGATTGCTATATGCTTAAGGTCAGGGGCCATTTAATTAGTGTAAATTCAACAGAAATTAAAACACCATAACCATTAGGGAGTAATATTCTTTTCCAGTTGATTGTTCTTATAATTCTAATACAATGATTTTTGGTAGACGAATGCTTATGGCACAGTTAATAAAAATATGTTTGTACATATACGGTATCTATATAACACTCTATGAAACTAAGATTTTTTTTTTTTTAATTCGAAACCGCCATGCCTAACATAAGCTTCTTCGGATAACTGACCTTATATCTATTTTAAATAGATTGAAAGATAGATTTTAGCCATTTAGTAATACATTGTATTTGTCAAGAGGAAAATATCAGAATATATATTACATACTCCTTAAAGAGAGTTCTCTCTAATAGTCTGGAGGATAAGAGAATACCTTCCATTTTACGCTCAAGCATTGAAATTTGGTAAATTTATTTGTTAGACTCTACTCTTCGATAGGAGAAATGTTGCCCCCCGGGGCCCTGTTATATCTTGGTTGCTTACCTTCAGGGGCAAATCCGCATTCTCGCTTGTTTTGGAGTTGAAAAGTGTCGTGAAGGACTGAAATTTGATTCACATACGGCATTTAGGATGTTTAAGGTTACAAACAAATATCCCAGGGCCCACGGCCCTTTTTTTTAAATGGCTGCGAGGAAATGCACAAAATAAGGTTATTTTCCAAAAAAGTTTACTCTTTCGCATTTTTTCGAGTCTCGTTTCATATTTAGCGTTCCAATTCCACGGAAAAAAGATACACTATCGCATCCGGTAACTGCCTGAAATCCTATTATGGACTGAGACTTTTCAGAACCTGGGAACAAAATTAAGACATCTTATCAACCACGTTCTAAAATGAGTAAAATATAGATTATATGTGGTGATTTATCAAGCACCCTCCGTATTCATGCCCTCTGCTCTTTCACGAAAAAAACAGCTGCTGTACGTAAAAGGAACCATTTCATACAATCGGGTATAAAATCGGTTACAATATTGACAAATAAAGCTTCATAAAATTTACTTTTAAAGTTATGAAAATTTGGGTTAGAACAAATACTTGACGATTAAAATTTATTTCAAATGTATTCCTGATCAAAGAATGTACGTTTTAACTATCGTATATGACCTTCGCTGCACTATTATGTCTTGCTCCCTTGACAGACTTAATTCCTTCTCAGCTTCCAGGTTCCAGATAGTTTTTCACCCAGAACTTGTATCCATTTATTCTTGAACGGTTACTTATCTATTCAAAGGTTCTCTTTCCAAAACTCTGCTACTTATCTATTTCCACTCTTTCCTTCGGTTATGTAAACCGCCTTTTCTAAATTATCTCTTTCTACAACCCCCTTCCGCACAAGCCTCTGGCTTCTGGAATTGGGGGTTGCCTAATTTCTGTGGTGTTTATTTATTATTATTTATTTTACACCTTTATATCTGCTTACTTGCTGGATATTTATTAGCTTCTATTCAATTTTCTTCCATTTGGAACTAGATATTATAAACTTCTATTTGGTTTATTTCCTTCTGGTTATTTTCTTTGATATGTTCTTTTAAATAAATTCAGACGCGGTTTAACACTAGAGCCAACTATGATTCACACCAACAACCGCGAAAATCTTTTGGAATATATAAGTAAACTTAATTACAATCTTGATAGAATTATGTTTTCCTTTGTTTATGTTTTCTTAATAACATGCTACATATAGTTATAAGTTACCTATGGAAAAGTACCTCGAAATTCTAATGCGAATCTACATTACCGTTCGTAATATAAGGAAAAATCAATAGCACACGCATAATACGATTTTGCATAACTTTACGTAGTAGGCTTTGATAATATTAGTAGCTAATTTCCGTAACGGGAGATGTGAGCAATAGAGATAATGGAAAATGACATTGGATAATTCATCCATCCGCACCGAGCAGAATCTAAATACCGATTGAAATCCAATATCTCTAATTAGCATCAGCAGGAGAATTCTAGTAGGGAACTACGTTTACGTTTAAACAACAATAAGGAATTAACGAATTAAAATCCAATTCAAACTAGGTATTATATTGATCACAACATCCTATTGAATAAATACATTTAGACGATGAATGAACACACGAACATTAACAATATAATTTACAAAGGATATTACGAATAGGATTTGAGAAATTGTTATAAGACGCTAAAGGATAAATACAAGCAATTATGAATCTGATGCAATTTTAAATTACAAATTGTTTGAATGCCTTTTCAAATAAAATTATGTTTGGTATTAGAAAAAATGATGGATAAAACTCGAATACAAAGCTATTTCTTAATTTTATAATTCGCGTTTCGGCCCTTTAATTTCTCATCCATGCAAAAAAGAGTGGCTGTATATTCTTATTGTATAAATAAGTATCGTATCTGTAAACAAATATCACATTTCTTTTAATAGAACGACCTCTGCAAAGTTCAAAACAAAATGTATAATAATATTAATAATAATTTTTATTGTCCATAAGACCATACAAAAATGATACGGAACAAGTCAAGAAACAATAATGACAATACAACAAATCATAATATTAAGGTATAAATAGTTACCAGTCTAAGTATAATACAAGAATGAAAGAAAATAGTAGAATAGAATAGGATGTAGCATAGAGTAGGGTAGCGTAGTGTAGAGTAGAGTGGAGTAGTGTAGAGTAGAGTAGAGTGGAGTAGAGTAGAGTATCGTGGAGTAGAGTAGAGGAGAGTAGAGCAGAACAGAAGAAAAAGAATAATAATAATAATAATAATAATATGTCTTTATTTATTATTGAATATAATAATAAAAGGGCGAAGTTCAGTAGAGTGAGACACTCTCTGCTCTTCCACTTAACCCTAAAATAAGTTTATTAATTTTAATTAATTAATTAGTTTATTAATTCCACAAAACAAAGTACAAAATACATTTGTTTAAAAAATTACGTCAAAAAGGTTACAATGCAAAAATATTCACATAAAAAATTATGGAAAGTGAGTATACGTACTCACGTTCTATGTATGCTGTACGCAGAATACATAGAACAATAAAGATCAAGAGACAAAAATGTAAAACGGAGTATAAAAGTAAGTATATTACATACAGATTAAAAAATATATGTATAAAGAACAAAATACATAAAAATTGATAAAAATCTAAAACAAGAATACTAGTGTGAACAATTAGAATAGATAATTTAAATAGTCAGATATGGAATAAAAACAGTTATCCAATAATAGTTATTTGTTTAACTAGGCAGCGAAATGGTAAATTGACTGCCGCGGCTGATAATTCCTCAGCCAAGGCAGTCAATCTATTTTGCTGCTGAGTTGAACATATAATTTTTTCGTCGATTGTTTAAATATATTATAAAATAATGAAATTATTACAATTCTCAATCTCTCTATTTTTGTTGTAATAAATTCTCAATAAAAATTCATTAAAAATCGCAGTTGTTACTAGTTGGTTACCATGGAAACTAAGTGTCACTTTCCCGCCTAAGCAGGGAAAATGAGAATTTTCCTGCCTAGGAAGGAAAAGTGACACTTTGCTGATTGACATTAGTCAGCAAAGTTAGTGCTTTGCTGTTAATCGGTGAAAAAATACTTTTCCACGACCGGGAGTAGAAATCGATTTCTATGGCATAAAAATTGTGACAGAAGTAAAGCATTTACTCCCCTAGGAACGAAATAAGACAATAATTTCCCTAGGGGAGTTTTTATTTCATTTTATTTCAATGTATTTGTATGGAAATATCCCAAAGGCTTCTAAATATTGTAATTTCGCTCCAATTTATTATAATTCTTTATTTATGAAATAAATGTTTCTACTCCCGATCGTGGAAAAAATAGTATATACACCTCGGGAGAGACCGCTATTTTTCCCTCGATGTATTTGTTGCCCTCGGGCTTCGCCCTCGGTCCTCAAATTACACCTCAGGAAAAATAAGACGTTTCTCTCCCTTAGTGTATAATGTACTATTTTTCCAATCATATTAAATAAACTGAACATTATCAAATAATTTTTGATTTAGAAAATGCGGCTATTTTCGACCTGTGTAGAAAAGTTTATATTCTCAACACATCTGGGGTGCGTTGAGAATAAGAGTAATGTGATGACTAATAAGAATTTCAATGTTGATGTCAATTATCCACCTCTCAGTATTATCAATTATGGAACTAATAATATTAATATTGTAAAAGAGAATAAATAGATAATTACAATATTTTTACTTTCTTTGATACGATTGGAAGAAATATAGAGCTTGTGTCGCAAAATTCATCCTCATGGAAATGGCCAACTTTCTCACTCGTTGAAGAATATACTATTTTACAGCATTTTTGAAGCATTTAATAGAACTAATTTATTTAATACGGTATGGAAGCTTAATGTATAGTATGATTCCCATGTACCTCGGACTTTTTTTTATATATTGACAATGAATAGGAATTTGCAAATCATTTAGAAAGCGAGTTTGATATTTATGGAAAAAGTTTTTCTTTATAAAATTTTCAAGATGGAGTTTTACAAATACTACTATTTGTAATATATACATACATGCAGCTAGCAAGATTTTTAGTTCTTTTAATATGTTTTTACATGAACAATATTTTCTTGAACCAGTTATGTATCGAACTGCCCGTTTTTTTTTTTAAATTTTAAATACTCTTTCAACATAAAATTATACCGTATGTTAATTTAAAATAAATTTGTGCAAAATAAAATGGCAATATAACTGATCTATTCACAATATCACTCAGCCGATAATTGTATTGGCAAAGCAAATCGATGTCAGCCTTTTACACAAAACATCAACATGATACTCCCAGCTTAGGGCGTTATCAACATATATTCCTAAAAATTCAGTTGACTGTATTTGTGCCAAGGATGCACCATCAACTTTTATAAATTACTATGCATTATATTGCATTATTCTACGAGTAAATTGAATTAACACTGTTTTGTTTATGTTTACTAGTAGCTTATTCTGAACCATCTTATTCTGAAACAATGCTACAAGCATGTTTAACACATTTTGAGAAGTCTCCCTTAGATTTAGCATGTCAATACCCAGACTTGAGTGAGAAGTGTCATCTGCAAATAAAGTCAAGTTATTACGCCAACAATAATGGCCTCAAGACTGTACCTTGGGACACTCCACGAGACAAATTCAGTACATTGGAAAGATGACCATTTATTGAGACTTGCTGCCTTCGATCAGAAAGATGAGACTTTAACCAGCAACCACAATGGCCCCTAAAATCATATTTCCATAATTTGAGGATCAATATCTCATGGTCAACAAGATCTAAAGCTTTACTTAGGCTCATGTATATTACAATACATTTCATATTGATATTCAAATTCATAGTTTGTCTATGTACCTAAATGATTTTTGTTTGCAGAATAAAAAATACTAGTTTCTATCAAGTTCACCAATTAATTCATAGTTTTAATAATAAACCGTTACAAAATATTACAACGTTGTTTAACAAATTATGAAAGAAGGTAAACTTTTAGTAAGCGGTGGTTTTTCTACCATCATAATCCTGTTTTATGAATATCTGCTTGTCAAAATGGCGTCTTGAGAAAGGGGGGGGGGGTCTTAATTATCAATAAAAGTAGTACAGTTACAGTTATATAGTTGGTAATAGTCATATATTTATAACAGATTGAGACTCCAAATAACATGTGCTAGAAACGCAGGCAGTCAAAATATTTGTCTCTGCAATTGGCGACTCCGCCATTTCTTAGAAAACGCATAGGCAAATAATGTTTCCAATTTACGTGGCCGAATACGGAAAGCGTTTATATTTATTTTATGTAGAAGGTTCGAGAAGGAACTATTTAATATATATACATCATCAGACACGTCTGTTATTAAAATATCAACAGAAGGGAGGCGTAAATTTGTAGAGGCATTTCGCAAGTTTCTCGAGACATTTTTAATAACATTACATACAGAATGTAGCAAAGATTTCATCGCCGTCTACAGCTGTATTTGAAAACATTCTGTACGACATTTTCTTGACAAAAATAATAAATGTGTAGTAAAGTAAAAATGCCTACTACTAAAGTCCAATATTCCACTGTTTCCTATGAAAGGAAATCGATTCATTGCCACCAGTCAAGGTGCAGAATGTGCGTTTCCAAATCAATTGAAAATAATGTCCTATAACTTGCGACGTATTACGTCTTCAATCGGAAAATGCAAAATAAAATATGATTGCAATAAACCCCAGCAGTTAATTTAATCCTAAAGAAAGAACTACAGTACAGGGTTGTTGGCTAAATTTGTAGAGCGTGAAGAGCTTCTGTATGCTGATGATGTAAAGCTTTCAATTGACAGTATGCGTGACTGCAGCAAAATCTAACACAGCTACGGAGTGTCCTATTATTTTTTATTATGAGCTTAATGCTGAGATTCTCAATAGATGTAATTTTTATAAAGACCTTGAGATAACTTTTGATAAATCTTTGAATTTCAAAAATCCCATGAATACATAACATCTGCAGCATATAAATCACTTGTCACACAGAAAGTCTTTTAATAATGTGGATACATTGAAAATCTTGTATTATGCTTTTGTTAGATCTAAACTGGAGTACTGTTCCTTAGTCTGGTTTCCTCATAACGTGTCTTACATTAATAGTTTAGAGTCTATACAACGGAAATTTTTAAAATATGTCGCCTGCCAAGTAGATGGTATTTATTCCGAATGGGAAATCGATAATAACTTATTACTAACAAGATTTGAGATGGTATCATTAGAAAATAGAAGGTCCACTTCATCTCCATGCTTTTTGTATAATTTATTGCATAATCAAGTTGACTGTCTCAATATTTTGTCTGAGTTTAATTTTTTAGTGCCTCGTCTATCTGCAAGAAGCTTAACATCTTTTTATTGTCCTGCTGGTAGAATAAACTTAATGTTGATGTCCCCTATAAACAATATAAGACACAATTTTAATTCAATTTCAGTTAGATGTGATATTAGTAACTGTAGGTAAGTCATTTATTAGCAATTGCTAATAATTATGTTAATTCGCTTTTGTCAATTTGATCCATTATTTTCAACCTGTGTTTTATCTTAGTATTACTGAGTACCATGATTTGTATTTCTGCTAAGATGTTCCATATAGAAATATTCTTTTGTGTTTTTATGTCTTGATTTTTTTTAATTTTCATTTTCTTTTTAAATTAATATGTTTTATTTTTATGTAAACTATGTTTTTGTTTATTTTAAAGTTATGTTCATTTACATTGTTTATTGGTACTTATCATTATTTACTTATTTATCTAGTTTTATGCATGTTCTGCAAGTGGGTATTCCTGTTGGATTAATGAAGTACTATTATTATTGCGGAAAACAGCTTAAATAATTTGAATCAATGATTATTACAGGTAAGTCAATCAATCTATTAATAAATTATAAATACATTTTAGAACGATGACGTCGTAATGTGTTGTGGAAGCAATGCGGGTTAAAATCATATCCCATAAACAACTCTTACAGCGTCAAAACAAAGAAAATCACGATAAAAATGTGCTTTCAAATCGCTGGAGGCATATCTACAAAATTCAACATGTGTTTGAGGCATTCGTATTCGAGAACGGTTGGTTTACAATTTATGTGCAAGTATCAAATATCTCAATCAAAGCAATATCAACAAACGGTTATACGTACTGGAGTTATAAATGATTCTGTACGTGTACACTTATACACAAACACATAAAGGGCAATTACTAAAACATTTAGAACATAATAGAAAAGATGAAAGTATCTCACTCATTATTAACATCTACATGTAAAATTGCCACATAATTGTAGAGATTCACACGCCACTTTGTTTTGCGGCAATTATAATGTAGTTATTTTCTTTGTTACGTGCTATATGCTGTTTTATGCCTTTTAGGTAGAAGTAAGTAATTACTGAGAGGTGTATCGAGAGTTGCCGCGCTGTTAAATTTTGTACCTGAGACAATGTAATTTCAATCCTTTGGCTATACAGCAGGCATCTCGTATGTGTATTAGGGGTTGAATCGTTAGATTTTGTCGGCTTGTAAGGTCACTAGAGGAAGGAAGGAGTTGAGTTTGGAGACGGGTAGCCACTAGGTAGCAGTGCGCTATTGGAAATTCATGGTTGGTTGTGTACGTTATGGTTGTTTAGAACGACACACCTTACTCGACTAGTTCGGATTCTTGAATTGTAAGTAGGTTATATTTTTTTTGTGAAGCAAGCACATATCTCCCTAACGCATTTTCTGTGATAATTGTAGAAAGCCGTCCCACGAGGAATTACTTCCAAGTTTGATCTCTTGGATCGCCGATTTTAAGCCGCCCTACACCTTTGAGTAAGGAATAAAGATCTTTTTCATTTTTTTGGTTTACTTATGAAATTATTTTTTTAGGGCTTCTTCTTTTTTTATTTTATTCAACTTTTTTGTGTTTACGTTACTTTTTGTTGTTTTCGTAATATTCATCCCGAATTTTACGAATTTCCCCACATATTCATTGAGCCTGGCGTTACCCTTCTCCGGAGCAAGAGAGGCCTGAGTTTCGGCCACCTATTCTTGTTCTCCACTTGTGGACCCCTAATTGGAATTTTATTGACAACCTTTTGCTTTCCCTTTGGACAACGATTCGGGGTTTTGGAAAACAGGTATGGAACTAAACTGACAACTGCAGGCTTCGACATAGGACAACGATTCGTGGTCTGGATCATTTTCGATGGATGGGAATTAACAACGACAACTTATGCGACCAATTTTGACAATGATTCGTGGTACTTCTTGGGAGGCAGCTACTCAGCTTGCCATACAGGTTTTTATACTTAGCGTATGAGTTCGGGATACATTCTGCCAATAATTTGTGTTTTCACTTTTGGCTATTTGATAATTTTAAGTATTTGGGCACAGTTTTATGTAGTGTATGAGTTGTAAACATATTATGCCTGTATTTTGTAAATAATTAATTTTTTTTTGGCTATTCAAAATTTTAAGTATTTGGAGATGCTCCTTTTTTTATGTTAAATGTAAATAGACTCACATGTTGGGTAATTCAATTCAAACCTTTTATTATTTGGGGAGGTATATTATATAAGTTATGATATATAAGTATATATAAATAAGTTCATATGCACGACTTTCATTATCTCTTGTGAACCTAATGTGAACCCTTCGTGATATCACGCACGGTAAGATTAAATTATATAACCAAGGACCTGTTCAAATATATTTATTGTTTGTGAATATATATATCTACTCCAAGTGAATACTCATTTACTGAATAAATTTGATATCCAAATTCTAACTTTACATACTGGTTTTCTTTTAAATTCATACCTCGAATAAATATAGTGTAGCGTTTGGGTACCCTTGGAAATTTTGGGAGCCTTCTAGCTAGGTTGCAGTCATTTTATTAGCTAGTGGCGCCCTTTATGTATATACATGAGTAACTAATCTGTATATGCTTTATTATTTTTTTTGTGTATAAACCTTAACCTACCCCCTCACCGACTAGAGCTGAGCTATCCCTCGGCGCACCTGTTGCGAGCCTCTGCGACTCGAACGCTACTGTTTATATTCACTTCATTTCTTTTTGTTATATAAATATTACTTTTTGTTTAGTGACTAAATAGGCTCGTCGTATATTTTTGGCACCCAACGTATCATATATTTTTGGCGCCCAACGTGGGGCCCCAAAAAATATATGACGAGCCTATTTAGTCACTAAACAAAAAGTAATGTTTATATTCACTTCATTTCTTTTTGTTATATAAATATTACTTTTCGTTTAGTGACTAAATAGGCTCGTCGTATCTTGACAATTATTTGTTAAAGAGTCGTCAAAGAATACAAAATCAAAAATTACAAATAACATCCTAAATTTTTTATAACCCATTGTAAAATAGAATAAGTACATTCTGTTGCATGATTCACGACGAAAATTATTTTCCACTTTTGTTCAGTATTTATGTCCAATTGAGACGTCGCAATTAGATCCATATCACTGTCACGTGAATGTAAAGAGACCACTTTCTTAATAATTCGATTTAGGACATTTTCTTTTCTCGTTCATTTTGATTGAAGGATAGTGTTTCGGTGCCTTTGAGTAAAAGGGATCAATGGAAGGGATTCAGATAACCAAAAATAAATTACTTTACTAAGGGCTACGTACATAAAAGACGCGAGGGAGTGGAATGGTAAATCGTAAGAATTCTCGAAACGAAAGGGCAAATATGCTAGTTTATTTTACACAGGAAGGACGAGAGAGGTATTTTATTTAAATGAACGTTGCACCAAGGAACTTTGGTTTGAATGTATAAAACAAAATACGCTTTCCTTTTCGAGTTCCTATTTCGTTTAGTTTTTTTATACCAAGTAAAATTGACTTTCGCAAATGTTTTTCAAATCCTTTCATTATTCCTCGCACACTGCGTGACCGACATGTCTAATTATTTTTAATGGCTTTTTTGTAACGAATACGAAAAGTTGAATTTTCATTCGGTAGCCGTGAAGTTAGACGTGAGCGGCTTTGGTGCCGAAAAAAAGAAATAGTAGAATATCAATTATTGCCAATATTGTCAACTAAGGAACCAAAATCTAACAGTTGCAAAAATTTCCTATGATAAAAAATATATTCAGAATGTATTTCAGAAAAAAATGCAATGACAAGTATTGACTTCTTCGAAAATATTACACTGCTCTTGAAGAGAAAGATTCATTTTTACACACTCTTGAAATAATAGGCTGCTTGAACGTAATTTCTGCAATTTAGATTCATACGATGTAAATAAATATCACCGCATGCCAAGGCATGATTTGGTGGATGTCGCATTACTGGTGGTCGATCGGCAATAAACTCGCGTAATTTTGTTTACGTCCTTACCTTACAATTGACAGTTGTAAAATAATGCACCTAAGTTAAGGATGACTGAGATGCGAATTGGGCTACTGAGTGTAGAGAATGGAGACTTATGTTAGATTTTAATTCATAGGTCAATAACCCTTAGATAGATATTAGATTAGAAATTAGGTAACATATTACGTATATTACATATTATTACATATATTACATATCCTAACATATATGACATACATTACATATATTACATATATTATATATGACATATCACATAGATCACATACAACACATACATCACGTATATGACATATATTACATATATTAAATATATCGCATATATTACATATGTTTTTAGTTGTAGTAGACACTATAGATTAGAAACCCTGTACAATAATCTTCAGTTTTTAAGCAAACTATGTACATTAGCTTCTAGACAGACGACTTAGTTCGTCCGTAACAGTAAATACATTTAGTTACGCGTTTCATAATCTACCTTGTTTAAAAGCTATTTTACACTTCCTTTGATTGAATTTAAATCACCGAATAAGCAATTTTATAGCAGAAGAAATTTTATAAAAATATAAAATATAGGAATTATAATATTCCAACCTATCTGCAAGTGCCAAATAAGGACTCAACAAATTAAATCAAAACAGCTATTCCCCTTACGAGCGCTGGAATATATGGTAAATATTTTTGCGTATTTTGTCTAAACACAGTACTAAAATATAATGCGAGGCCTCCTTCATCTCAGGATGTCACTAACTGCAGACCAGTTTCGACTTAGTTTTGGGTCTCATCAGTGCAGTGCAAGTGATACCTTCAATACCAGGAGTTCGCATCTCATAGACACTGTTAAGTTCCACCGCAGTAGAGCGTAACTAGCGCCATCTCTCAGTAGTCTCGAAACGATCCAAATCGAAAATAAAATAGATAATCATCACTGAATAAACAAATTTTATTTTCGATTTGGGTTGGTTTCGAGACTACTGAGAGATGGTGCTAGTTACGCTCTACTGCGGTGTACATCCTGAGATGAAGGATACCTCGCATCTTCCTCGTAGCGTTCGAGCGTTCCAAGTCATTGTATTTTAGTGCTAACTGCGTTCAGACAAAATACACAAAAAATTTTATCATATAATTCAGCGCGCGTAAGGGGGAATAGCTGTTTTGGTTTAATTTGTCGAGTCCTTATTTATATAAGGCACTTGCAGATAGGTTGGAACATTATAATTCCTATATTTTATATTTTTATACGAATTTAAATATTTTTAAAACATTGAAATATTTGTTTATGTAAAATTAAACAGAACATTAACTCGCTTTTTACTCTTTCTCATCAATGCTGCTTGCGTTTCCCCCGATTTCCTCTTTAATACCGCGTATGCTCAATGGATTTTCACAAGCTTTTAAAATCCTCCTGCTATTCAAACGCCTTCCTTCGCGATATTTTCTCCGTATAAACTATCAATATTTCATACACGTTGCAATTTTACATGGTAATACACAGCATTGAATGTTATTCAACAGTAGAAGACGTTTTCCCATAATTTAAGGCGACATTTCCGACACTTTTACCGGTAACAGAAGTAGATACGTTAAGCAAGCAACTCTGCAATGCAATGGATATGTGACTAGTTGAATCGATATTTAGAGACACGGACGCACATCCAATACCCGTGTATAGTGGAAAAATCCATATCACAGTATTTTCCACTGCCACGACCGGGAATCGAACCCGGGACATTTGGGTGAGAGGCAAGTGCGCTTACGTCTCAACCATCAGTCATCATAAACGAATCATAATTTAGATTAACTGTCTGAGCAATCAAAGTTACTTTCTTGTGCGTACTTTGTTCTCTTGAAAGTATTTTTATATCTTAACTAGCAGAAATAGACCTATGTGTGTGTTCATATAACACATTCCTCGAAAATTATTCATCATCATTTTCTAAGTTCCTCAATATTTGTCATATATATAGTAAATAACCATATACAGTACGGGGATCGCTACTAGGCTATAGAAAAATCCTATACACTTATGTACATGTGCAATATGGGTTAGAATCACGAGTTGATATGAAGTAGCTGGTGGGGCATAGGCATGACAGCTGGCCGATCCGCTACGGGCTGGGATTAGTAATGTGTGTATTTGGAACAGAAGGTATAGGTGACCGGTCGTCAATTAAGGAATTTACGAATTACCACGTGTCATCCCAAAATATTAATTTGTTGAAATTAATTATAATAATTAACCAAAATAAACACAGATATCTTTCTCAAAATAAGTGGGAGTGGGTCGATTTTCGTACTGAGACCTGTTCTTCTCATTCAGTATGAGTCACTTTGACACTAGAACTTTCTTATTTGGCTACTCGGGCGCCAGTTCAAGTTTAGAGTGATTGAACAACACTATCTAAAAGTCTGTAAGCGGGACTGAGCAACTCGGTGAAGAAACAATTAATTCCAGTGGGTCAATATGGGAAATTAGACTTTCACAGACATAGCAGCAAAACGCATAAGTTAAATAACAAAGTATATTACCGTTACCCTAGGATTTACAATTCAACCAAAAAAAACTAACCAGAACTTTATACAGGTTAGCAATCAGTAAAACAATATCAGCGGTACAAGCGATATGACGTTATAATGAGCAGTAAAGTAAGTAAATAGAACGGTTAACAAGGGGATACCAGAAAAACTGAGAACCATCTACAATTATTTACAGTATTATACTACTACAAGTTATGATACAACGCGGAAGCTTGGCTAGTGCGTAATGACGTTAAACGGTACGGTGAGCTAAGTATGAATGAAATGAGTATAAATAACGAGCAACTATTTTTAGAAGGGGTTTGTGTGGCGAAGGTTCTAGTCCCGGGTTCAATAATATGTAAAATCGTAACAAAATCAAAATAATCAGTACTAGCACCTAGTGAACGAAACTGTGACAACAGGTAGGTATTGGTGGAGGAAACCTGCCGTGCCGCGAAAACCTAATACAGGTAAGGGTAAGAGGAGGAAGTCACAGAAATAAGCAAAATATCACTCAGTGAAACACGGAATAAAATTGCACTAGCCAAGTATAAGAATATATTTTATCTTCCTCTTTCCAACTTCGGCGATGGACACTGGTAGACCGGTAGTCGATTGATCGATTCAAACTGTGGAACAACAACTGCCTATAGCTCTTGTTACGGTCTATTTTATAACCGCGCTCCCCTACCATGGAATTGTGACAATATACACTCCTTAGGAACGCGCATCGAACGGTGTGCTTGCTACGAGATAGCGATGACGACTGCTTGGAATTATTGAAAGTACTGGTAAATTATTATTACGAGCGTCAAATAGTATAAACAAAGTATACTTACAATCGGTTTCAAATAATTATTCTAATCTACTATGAAAAAAAAAATGATTTAATCTGCCACCGATAACTAATTATTAAATTAATTTCTGAGAAGAATAATTTAAATTAGCAATAATTCCTAGCTTACAAATATTCTCATTCTAAATCGATGATTAGGTACTCAAACAGTAGTTACTTTCTGGCTCTCTTAAGGCGGTATAATATACATTTTATGTTAACAGTAAATAAGAAAATACTTTTTTTTTTTTTTATACATTTATTTAACGTCGGCCTATTTCCGCTACTGAGGCCTAACACCGACGCCTGTAGACGAGCTACCCCCAACCAGGAATTTTGCCGAACCTCTTCCCTTAAGAAGAGCAGGGATCTTTTACTTGCCTAACATTTAATAGACAAGGGACCGACGGCTTTACATCCCCTCCGAAGGATGGTATATCTCCTATACACCCCTCGCCTAAGGTTGTATAGCTTCCGCGCATACACTGATATACAAGCCGCTGGAAGATGTGTGAGGCGAGAACGCGGTTTCCGTTGGAATGGTCACCAATCCAAGTACTAACCGCGCCTGTCGTTGCTTTACATCGCATACCGAAGTATGTACATAGTAAAGACGCACCTACGCTCGCCCCATGAAAATACTTATATAGAGTATAATTAAATATAAATATAAATACAGATCCTGCACATATTTCGGAATGAAAAACGGTTCACTACAGTACGCTACAATAAATAAAATTATTGTATTACACAGTGAATGCCCACATTACCCACCATAGTACAATTTAGTTATTTGTGCTTTCTCTTCTGTTATTTTAACAGATTAATATTATTTTGAGTGCAATCACACTTGAATTTCGTAAGGTTACCTATGACTTAAGCCCAACGGACTCTAGTAAATAATAAATAAATCCATGACATTGACAATCGCAGCAGCGTCAGCAGACAGCAAATTGGATCGCCCCAGCCCCATCACACTCTATTAGATGATATTCTCACCCGTATTGCACATGTATATGAGTTTTGGTGAAAATTTGACAACACACCGTTTCAATTAATGCGACATTACAAAATTATAGGCAAAAGTATATTAAACAGCTCATTTCTAAAATAAACTTTGAAAAAATAATAGCGCGGATAAAAATAATCACACTTGTTTCTCGCAAATGAACGAGTTTCTAAAAAGCCGTAAGATTAAAATTAGACTGAATAGGTGCTGATTCATTATTGGAAACCAATTTAATTTTCACATATTTTCCGTTTAACAAATGAACGCAATGAATTTATTGAAAATTACCGGGCAAGCTGGATGGTAATCAAAGCCTTTCATATCTCCATCAATTATTTCCATTTGTTCTACCTGTGAGACGTGGGAGAAACTGAAGCTGGAATTAATTTTAGTTGAAACTGAAAATGGAAGCCAATTAATGTTATTAAATCGTTTTCATTATATATTACGTTACAAAAATGCGAGAGAACAAAAATTAACCCTCGAGAGATGAGCTCACGATTACTTTTGAATTTATGTGGGTAATAATAATGGAATTTGTAATGGTATGTGTAACCATGACGTACGTGCGGGGTAAACAAATCATGTTCTTTTTACGTCCGGAGAAATAGTATTTTCTATAACTAGTAGCTAAAACGGTGTTTTTTTTTACAAGTGGGGCATTTTTAATACGAGCCGAAGGCGATTGCCATAAACCACACGAGTAAAACAACACATTTTAGTCCCGAGTTATATACAAAATTTTTTATATCGCCATTCGAAATTAGTAAACAATATAATAATAATAATAATAATAATAACAGTCCTTTATTTAGCACTTTGCTATACATGTTCACAATACGAGAAAAATATTTATATTTACACATACATCATAAACAATACTTAATCACATATTATAAGTAAGCAGTTCCTCTCTTACCTATACATACCTATACTTATACATACCTATACATCTATCAAAATATATCAATCAATATCGATCAAATGTGTCAGCTCAACTATTAGCTAAATTAACATATAAGAGGAAACTCATTTGTAATTATCTTTAACTATTCTTTTGAAAGAAGCTATGTTACTTGCCTGCTTAGCTTCCCTAGTAAGGCTATTATATGCAATTAGACCCCTGAAGAAAATCGACCTCTGTGCAGCTGTTGTGTATACTCGTTGCAGTACAAAATTTATTCTACCTCTAGTGTTATAGTTGTTGTAAATCCCCAAACGTTTGTACATTTTCTTGCAGATAGGGAGGTAACATATGCAGTTTAATTTTATGTATGAAAATCAATACATTAAACTCGATATAATTGTACACATTCATCCATTCTAAAACTTCCAGCATGTCATTTACTGCACTTTAATATAATCCTCATTGCTCTGTTCTGTAATTTTTGCAAACGTTCTATGTCACTCTGGTTAGAGAGATATAGAACAGTACTACAATAATTAAAATGTGGTAAAATAATAGTATTGTATACTAGTTTTCTACTATTGATAGACAAATACCAACTAACTCTTTTTAAAACGCCAATCTTTTTAGCTACTTTTTTACATATATAATTAATGTGATTACTGAATTTAAGTTTATCGTCTATGATTACACCCAGATATTTAATTTCTTTGACGACTTCAATTACTTCCCCACATGCCTGTAATTCTAGTTTTAGCTGTTTTATTTCGTTTTTAAATTTCTGTTTTCCTATGATCATTCCTTTTGTTTTAGACACATTTAGTTTCAGTTTGTTTACTTCTAACCATTCACTGACGTCTCTCAAAACATCGTTCATTTTATTGACCAATAACACACTACTGGCCTCCGTTATATAAACAACTGTATCATCTGCAAACAAATGATAAGAACAGTTGCTAAACAGATCTGACATGTCGTTAATGTATGAAATGAACAGTAGCGGCCCCAAAATACTTCCTTGTGGTATTCCAACATTTATATTTTTTGTAGTCGATACATACTCGTTATATTTTACTCTTTGCATCCTACCATCCAAATAACTACTTAACCACATATGTACAACTCCATCCAATCCATATTCTTTTAATTTTTTTAGTAATCTCTCTCTCTGTCGACTGTTTCAAATGCGCGCTTTAAATCCAAGAAAACTATAGCGGTCACTTTACCCGAGTCACTTGCTTCCTTCCATTCGTTAATCACATACTGCAACGCACCTTCACAGCTATGACCTTCTCTAAAGCCAGATTGAAACTTACATATTAATTCGTTTTCTACAACGAATCGTAATATTTGCACATATACAACTTTTTCTAGTACTTTTTCAAATGCTGCAAGCATAGTTATTGGACGAAATTCCTCCGCTTTAATGGTTTTGGCAACTTTTCTTATTGTAACGATGGTTGAAATTTTCAATGCATCAGGAACAATACCTAACTGCAACGAAGTGTTAATAATGTTAAGGAGTGGGTCAGCTATCACGTCAAAGAAGTCTTTATAAAAGGACATTCCAATATCGTCAGGACTGCTTTTATTTGCTAATGAAAAAATTATCGTTTTAAGTTCATTTTTATCCAATAACTGAAAGTCTGAAAACTTATTGGGGTTATGCATTATTTGGTAAAGTCTATTATTATCTGGGATTTCATTCACAATTTCAGTCACACTATTTATGTAAAATTCATTAAATCTTTCAACGATATCATTCATATCCTTTAATAACTGATTACCAAACAACACCTCACTAATGGCCTCCCTATTTTTACTAGATATGATTTCTTTTAAGGATTTCCACATCATTTTTGGGTCGCCTCTACAGAAATCAATTTTACTTTCAAAAAACCTACACTTCTCAGTTCTCACAACATTCACTACCTTATTTCGTTTCCACTTATACTGTTTCCAATCATTTTGATTACCTGTTAACTTATAAATCTTATAACTTTCTTCCCTTTGTCTTATAGCATTAGGGACAGTTTCATTAAACCACCCTTTATCTGACCCATGTAACATAACTTCTTTCTTAGGCATAAAATTATCCACTATTTCTATCATATTCCTCGAAAATGAATCATATTTTTCGTTGTTATTATTTCTATAATTAAAGTTATTTACAAAATTAGAAATTTCATCTTGAAATGGGCCTATATCTTTAAGTCTACATCTAATTATACGAGTTCTACGTTTGTTTACTTTAGGTAGATTAATTTCTATAATATTGTGATATATTTGGTTCAGCTAAAACCGAGACTTCTATATTTTGGCTATTATAATTTTGTAAAAATAAAGCAAATTGACAAAGTTACCTTGTCGTAATGGCTAAATTCTATTGCTGTTTCCATAGAAACTAATAGTTTTATTTCACACTGTGAAACAAATTTTTTTTTTCTGAAATCAATCAAGAATACTTTATCGGCACAATTTCAGATCTCAAAATACGCTATTTTAGTAGTAAATAAGTTTCCCTTCCCGTACCGGTTTTTTATAAACCACCCCCGGGAGTTATTTTTACCCTTCAAAGGGGTGGAAAGTTGATGTTTGTTTTTGTGGGAAAAAATTAATATTTTGTAGGAGACGTTTCTTTGAGGAAGGTGGTAGGTAACCGGGGTTGTGTTACCGGCCTCGGGGGTTGTTTTCACCCTTAAAAGGGGTGGAAAGTCAATTTATAAAAACACTTTAATACATATTTTTTATACTCTTTTCAATTATAGATGAAAAAAATCAACTCCCTTAAAGGGTGAAAACAACCCCCGGGGGTGGTTACACAATCCTGATCAGCTACCTCCTTCCTCAAAGAAACGCCTCCTACAAAATATTAATTTTTTCAAAAAAACAAATATCACTTTTTCACTCCCTATAAGGGTTGGAAGCCTGGAGTAGGGATGGGTTCCAGACACCGTATATCATCATCACTGTCTATTTTAAATATTTTTAATATATTACGCGGTAACTAGGTAATAAAGTGAAATAAGTACTGAATCTCTGATTTTTATCACAAAAATAAACAAACAGTGATTGTCAAGGAATAGTATATTCTGCAATAAGTTTCGAATAGGCCATTCCAAACGAATTGCAGACTATACTTTTTATACGCCTAGAAATTAGGTTTATTTGTTTTGCCACCGCAACGGTGAAGCGTGAAAGGTTAACTATCAATAGAAACGTCAAATGTCAACAGAAACGCAAACAGTATTACAAATTGCACTACTACTGGATGGCGCCACCTATGCTTGTAACATTCTAGAGGGATGTAATATATATTACATATCAGCCACTGGAATATAGGTCATTCCTTATTTAAAATCGACGTCATAATGCTCATATTACATAATAGGCGTAGAAAACCGATTTTATAGGCAATTAGATAGTAATGAAAAATGTTAAGCATTTATAAAAATTTAATTATATTGATTGCGATTTCAGAAAAAATAGTATGTGTACCTCATAGAAAAAGCACATTCCCGGACCTCAATGCTTGTTTACAATTTACATCGTCGTCCGGGAATGTATTGCTTTTACTACTACAATATACTATTATTCCACACTTTTTTCTTTATTTTTCATGTGAAAAATGGCATTACTTTGATTCATTGAAACTGTCAAATAAATGCCATTTTAAGATATAGCGTTACAAAATAGCTATTTATGATACGAGTGTGAAAAATGCATGTTTAAGGCACGCCTATGAACGAGGCGCAGCCGAGTTGTGTAACTCATACAAGTGCCTTTAACACATTTTCACACGAGTATCGTACAAGATTTTTTCTCTACGAACGTAGAAATATTTAAAAAAGTTATTGAAAAATATTAAATATCTTGACGTTCAAAATGTCGAAATACTTTGAAATTTGCATTTTGACGTTTCTTTGTATAATCAATTCTATCGAACGTCACAGTACGATATTTTGAATTCGTAATCATATCATCTTAAAAATTACCGTACAACCGTTTCTAAGGTAATAAAAGTTTGTTTTTATTAATTATTGTTTACATGCGACGCTCAAACATCGCAAAGTTTAAACAATCTTTATTTATTGTGATTTTATTATTACTATAAAGCAACTATGAGTAATTTAGATACCGAGAATAGTGACAGTGTTGCGTCCGGCATAGAGGAGTCTGCAAGAATGGCAGTATACACGTTTTGAAAAATTGTGCAATGAGAAGAGAACGAGGCACCCCACGGAAACTGTATTGTTAGCATATTTCAACAACTGCACGAAAAAATATATATAACAAATAAATTCTTAATGTAAAATTCCAATAAATTTTTACAAACTTATAATAAATTTTGATTTGATTGTTTATGTTATTAATTTCCTTTTATCAATGTCGTACTTTTCAACTATGATTTTAACAGACATCAACTGCCATTCTTGCAGACTGCTCTACATCGGGCGCAACATTGTCACTATTCTCGGTATCTAAATTACTCATAGTTGCTTTATAGTAATAATAAAATCACAATAAATAAAGATTGTTTAAACTTTGCGAGGTTTGGGCGCCGCCTGTAAACATGTAATTTAACGAAAATATATAACTTTAAAAAAGCCAATTACTCTCTCTTATATGAGAATCTATTTCAGATAAACTAGTCATTTCTAACTGAACTAAATGATGTTAACATGGCTTGCACTGCTTTTTACTCTAAACTAACTGAAATTTTTGATCAATTTGTGCATAAATCTATTCCCAAACAACCCAAATATCCAACTTGGCATACAAATGATATTGTAAGAGATATAAAGCATAAAATATTCAGAGGAGAAAGTATAAACAAACAAAAAGTGAAGATGATTATAATAAATTCAGGAACATAAGAGAGAAAATAAAGCAGGACGTAAAACAATCATATGAAAATTATTTATTGAATATTCAAAATAATATAAAAAATGATCCAAAAAAATTTTGGTCATATGTAAACAGTAAAAGGAATAGTAGCGCCATTCCTGATAATATTACATATAATAACATTCGACACACAAATCCTCAAAATATTGTTGATGCTTTTGGAACCGTTTTTCAATTGTCTTATCTTAGTCCTAATAATAACAGCAATAAATATCCCCCCTGTGGCGATGTAAACAGTAATAATTTATGCATAACGACGTTTTCGGAATCGGATGTGCTAAAATCGCTTAAGAAGATAAAACCCAAATTTACTAAAGGTCCAGACAATATACCTGCATTTATAGTTAAGGACTGTACACATGTCTTCGCCCTGCCCCTTAAAATAATTTTTAATCTGTCCCTAAAGTTACAGGTATTCCCTGATGTATGGAAATATTCTCGTTTATGTCCTGTTTATAAGAAAGATAACAAATATAGTGCTGAGAATTATAGGCCAATAACAATAATTTGCAATTTTGCAAAAGCCTTTGAGTTTACCTTGAATGCATTATTATCCAGGCACGTACAAAATCAGATCGTAACAAATCAACATGGATTTGTACCAGGTAGATCCACTGAAACAAATCTAACCTGTGTTACACAATATATTTCCGAAAAACTGGATGACAACAAACAAGTTGACATTATCTATACTGTTTTTTCCAAAGCATTTGCTCGCTTGGACCACGGTATTCTGATACAGAAACTAAGTAATTTCGGATTATCGTTAGCATTATTGGATTTAATCACTTCATATTTAACAAACAGGCGACAGTATGTAGAACACCGTGGTTTCAAGTCTTTTGATAGTATAGCTAGCTCAGGTGTTCCTCAGGGATCGTTACTAGGACCACTACTGTTTAATATTTTTATTAACGATATTGTTATAGACCTGGATGTTTCAAGTCTATTATACGCAGATGACTTGGAAATCTATCATGTAATTGAAACTGAGGCAGATTGTGATAAGCTGCAGAATAACTGGGATAAGATGAATCATTGGTGTATATTAAATCAATTACCTCTTAATGTATCTAAATGCAACGCGTTTACATTTTGTAGAGCCCGCACTCATGTCACCTACAATTACCATTTAAATAACCAAGAGTTACAAAAACCTGATATCATTAAGGATCTTGGTGTTACTTTTGTTTCAATCAGCATATGAACTTAACTGTATCGCCAGCGTTAAAAAACGTAGGGTTCGTAATTAGGAATTGTAAGGGTTTTAATAATACAGACATTATGAAACTGTTATATTTTTCCTTTGTGCGGTCGAAACTAGAATATTGTTCACTGGTATGGTCTCCGGGATATGCTACATACATAAACAATATAGAGAACATCCAGCGTCGTCTGGTTAAGTATTTATGTTTTGTTGAAGATGGCAACTATCCTAAAATCGGTTACCCACAAAGCATTATGTTAGAAAGGTTTCACATATCGAGTCTACAAAACAGAAGAATGGCACACTCCGTGATATTCTTATATAAAATTATTCACAATATCTTTGATTGCACATCTATTTCGGAACAACTATGTTTTCGAGTACCTCGTATAGAAAGTAGAAATCGTGAAACTTTTTATCTCGTTACCCCTCGGACTAATCTATTAAAAACTTCACCCATATATTTTATGTGTAAAAATTATAATTCGCTGCAAAATGAGCTTGATATATTTAATTGTAGCCTTGCCTCGATAAAAAATCTATTATCTGTGTAACATGAATATTAGTGCATAATAAGCTTAATACTATTTGTATGATAATTGTATCTTTTCTCTGTCTTTTTCACCTATTCTGTTTTCTATAACTCAACATTCTGTTTATTGTATTATATTCTACTGATCTGTAGCATATTTGTACCTTATATACATTATTATTGTAATTGTTCCCACCCTGTAACTGGTTACCTGTTGGGTGGTTGTATCTAATAAATAAAAATAAATAAATAAATAATAAATAAATAAGCACCACAGAAATTAGGCAACCCCAATTTCAGAAGCCAGGGGCTTGTGCGGAAGGGGATTACACATTGAAAAACCGCGGACATACAACCATTTCCTCCGACAGTGCCGGAGCCGGTGCTGGAGGATTCGAACCCGGTGGTGTGATGCCCGTGTGATTAATCGCGATTGCCACCTCGCGCCTTAACCCCCGCGGCTATCGACCAGACATAATTAATAAAAACAAACTTTTATTACGTTAGAAACGGTAGTATGGTAATTTTTTAGATTATGTGGTTAAGAATTCAAAATATCGTACTGCGTGTGACATATGATTATTAATTAATTAATTATTCAAAGAAACGTCGAAATACAAATTCAAAATATTTTGACATTTTGAGCGTCAAGATATTTATTATTTTTCAATAACTTTTTTTTAATGTTTTTGATACTCGTGTGAAAATGCGTTTAAGACACTTGTATGAGTTACACAACTCGGCTGTGCCTCGCTCGTTTTGTAACTTTCATACCCGTGCCTTAAATATGAATTTTCCACACTCGTATCATAAATATCTATTATATAATTTTTAACGTAAAGGCAACATCCAAAATATATATTTTCTACAATTAGTAAGAATAATAGAGGCTGGCAACAGTAGAGTGTAAATTTTAATAAATCCGTTGTTTTAAGTTTATTTTCACATTCTGTGAACAGAAGCAAGGGTAGGTATTTTAATACGCTTTGGTAAAAGTTTGAAAAACTTTTTCCGGTAGAAGGGCTTTCCCCTGGGGTTCATAATTTATTGAGAATCAGTAAGACGGCTATTTAAAATCAAACAACGGAAATCGAACAGTAAACATTGTAAGCTGAATGTCAGGTAAATGTAAGACAAACTTTTAATGCGTTTCAAAGTTTTGCTGAAAACACTCTAAAGCAAAACGGCTTAAATGTAACAAAGAAAACGCAATTTGGATAGAAATGAAAGGTCGAAAAAATATTTATAATTTCTGTATTAAAATCGGAACGAATCTTGCTTAATTTAAATACTAATGCGCTAATACATTGTTTGTAAATCATATTTTGGCACCAATTATATTTTGTCTATACACACCTTAAGGAACATAAAATATCTAAGTCGTAAATGCGATGCAAATTATCAAAAATTATAAGTTCTGTCAAGTCGCCTATGGATACTTGTTTATTTGCCAATAAAGGAAAGTCACAGGTGACATTTTCCACATTTTTAACTATGCTAGGTATTTTGAAAATATCGTCAAGTGTTATTCATTATTACTTACAATGGCTGAAATCGTCATACGATTGCAGAAAAAGTAGAAATAGTGAGATTAGTGGGTAACAACCTATCTTTAACTATCTACCGGAACATTGATAAAAAGACTAACTACATTAAAACTAATCAAAGTTTTTTTCCAAAATGCGAAAATCAGAAAAATTTTGGATAAGGCAAGCAAGTCTATGGTTAGGGAAAGAATTAGATGTCAAAAAGAACGAATTATTTATGAGATTACTTACACAGAAAATGAACTAAAAGGAACGTCATAGAACAGGATTTTCAGTTTATAATCCGGAATGTCAGGTTCAGTTATGAAAAATATTTTAATCTGCAAAGAGGTACGCATTTACATAAATTTGCAAACTTAATAAGAGAAAAACAGATTAGGCAATTGCAATATAAATAATAATCCTTTAATTGACAGGACTGTCATTAATGTGTCAAAAAGAGTTTTGTCCATTTCAGACAGGCTTGTCTTATCAAAAGGTTTAAATTCTGCAATAAACCTGAAATCCGTTCCGAAATTTGATATAGAAGCGGCAATAGAAAAAACGGCTGAAAATTTACCAACACATAATGGGAATGAATATCGCATATGGGCAAAAATTGTTTTAAAGAAGCAATACAAAATTAAAGATAATTTAACTCCAGAAGAAAATCTGTCGATAAATTCTTTAAAATGCGATGAAAGTATAAAAATATTGCCAGCAGACAAAGGTAATGCCACAGTCATTATAGATAAAGATACCTATATATAACACAAAAACTACTCAAAACTAAACAGATCCAACAAAATCAATAGAGAGCAAAATTTACAGAACTTTGTTTAAATACAAACACGAATTTACCACATCATAGTAAGCCTCCTCGTTTTTATGGCTTAGGTACCAAAGACGCATAAAAAAAAATATTTCTTTAAGACCAATTGTTAGTTCTATTAATTCATCATGTCATAATTTGGCAAAACTATCCCCTCTACCACCCCATTGCCGCCCCCACCCTATAATTAAACGAGGAAAAAAAATTGAAATGTGATTTAGTGTGTATTCAAGAACGAAACGTCTAAAAAAAAATTTTTGGCGTTAGCTATCCCCTCTACCACCCCATTGCCACCCCCACCCTATAATTAAAGGGGGCAAAAAATTAAAATGTGATATAGTGTGTATACAAGAACGAAACGTCTAAATTGTTTTTTTGGCGTTAGCCACCCCCTCAACCACACCCATTGCCACCCTCACCCTATTATTAAAGGGGGTAAAAAAAATTAAAATGTGATTTAGTGCATATACAAAAACGAAACTAATTTTTTGGCATTATCTACCCCCTCTACCTCCCCTGTCACCACCCCCACTCTATTATTAAAGGAAGTAAAAAAATTAAATTGGGATTTAGTGTGTGTACCAGAACCAAGGCCCTCTAATTTTTTTTTACATTAGCCACCCCCTCTTCCACCACCACTCTATTATTAAAGGGAATAAAATATTACATTGGGATTTAGTGTGCATAAGATTGGATACAAAATCTGGATGTGGAAGTAGTGATTCCTTGGGCAGCGGTTTTTACTTCCAGTCCAGTGGAAGTATAGTAACGCAAAAAAAAAATTATTTGTTGAAATAGGCTTAAAATGTAAAAAATTAAAATATGATTTAGTGCATATACAAAAACGAAATCTAAAAAAATCTTTTTAGCGTTATTTATCCCCTCTACCAACCCCATTGCCGCCTCCACCGATTATTAAAGGGGATTAAAAAAAATAAAATGTAATTTACTGTGTATACAAGAACGAGACGTCTAAGAAGAACTTTTTTGCGTTAGCTACCCCCTCTACTACCCCATTGCCACCCTCACCCTATTATTAAAGGGCTTAAAAAAAATTAAAATGTGATTTAGTGTGTATACAAGAACGAAACGTCTAAAAAAATTTGTTTGGCGTTAGCTATGATTAGATTAGCCTTAATTCGGACTTTTCAAGTTCGAGAAGCCTTGTGGCATTCTTTGTCGAATAAGTTATAAACTTTTTCGCTTGTCTTTGGCCTGGAGTATTCCTCCAGTAGAACTTTTTCTGATCCTTTTCCCATTCTTGGATCTCCTCCGCTATATGTCCCTTGGCTAGGCCACAAAACGATTCGGGTCCAATGAACGGTGCTTCAACTACTTTTTTGCAAGGCTATCAGTAAAAATGTGATTTAGTATGTAAGTATACAAAAACGAAACGCCTAAAAAAAATTTTTTGGCGTTAGCTACCCCCTCTACCATGCCCGTTGTCACCCTCACCTTATTATTAAAGGGGGTAAAAAAAATTAAAATGTGATTTAGTGTGTATACTAAAACGAAACGTTTAAAAAAAAATTTTGCCGTTAGCTACCCTTTATGAAAAGCTGTGGTTGATTATGAGGCTTTCTGAGTCTGCAGAAGTGAACTGCCACGGTTTTTGACGTAGCTAGCTTGTTATGTTAATGATAATGTTATATATTATACTAATTCGCATAGACTATAAGTGTATTTATATGGTCATTATTTTTATGAAAAAAAAGAACGAAATTCTAAGTCTGTGATGACATTAATTAATTGATGGTAGTAATCCTTATTTTAATAAACATATTTTCCAAAATCATTGTCTCGGGATTTAACTCCAATAAACTATTTATAAACATTGAATCACACATTAAATTACGTGGCCATCGTTAAACTAGTATGTATTTCCACGATTTTTTTCATTGAAGGTTAATAGGCTGTATATTTAATTCATTCATTTCAACCGTGTTTTGTAATTATACAAACAGTACATATATTTGTATCGTTTCTACTTAAGTGAGTAATCCCGTATCGTGACTATATTTTTATACCACACTTTCAAGGTGTATTAATATCAAACTCCATTTCTTTCAGTAATTTAAACCGAAGTATGCCAACTTGATCTAGCTGAAATATATTTCCCGACTAGGATTTTCGTCACGACATATTTTTTTATTTCCCTACCTCTATAAAAAACTCAATATATGTGCAATAATATTTAGTTCATATCATATTTCAATGAATATAATGATTTAACTTTAATTAAACAAATTTATTTATTAAGAAATTTGGTGATGTTCATTAATATAATTATAAAAACCATTGCCGAAGGAAATCCCAATATAATATTTTATTCCCTTTAATAATAGAGTGGAGGTGGTAGAGGGGGTGGCTAATGTAAAAACAAAAAATTTAGAAGCCCTTGGTTCTCGTATACACAATAAATTCCAATTTAATTTTTTATTCCCTTAAACAATACGGTGTGGGTGGTAAAGGGGGTTGTAGAGGGGGTAACTAATGCCAAAATAAATTTTGGAGGCCCTCGGTTCTCGTACACACATTAAATCCCAATTTAATTTTTTACTCCCTTTAATAATAGGATGGGGTGGCAATGGGGGTAGCTAACGCCAATAAAATTTTTTGAGCCGTTTCGTTCTTGTATACAGACTAAATCACATTTTATTTATTTTTTACTCCCTTTCATAATAATGTGGGGGTGTTATTGGGGGTGATAGTGGAGGGGGGGGGGGGCTGATGCCAAAAAAAAATTTGAGACCTTGACTTTTCGTACATGCCTTAAATTGCAATTTTATGGACTCTTACCTGCTTGCATTGCCTATTTACCCTTAATTACACACGTTTAGGGATTCTATGACAATATTCCGAAGAATGTTTCCTGGTCATGTCATTTCGAAATGTGGGTACATCAACTGGCCGGCACGGTCACCGGATCTCTCACCTTGTGATTTCTTTTTATAAGGCTACTTAAAGTCAAAAGTGTTCTCTAAGCGATCGCAAACTTTGGAACAACTAAAATGTAATATTCTGACAGAGATACCGCAATCCTAATTGAAATGTTGGAGCGGGTGATGAAAAACTTCAAGATTTCAACAGCGTGAAGGTCATTTAACTGATGTAATATTTAAAAAATAAAGTTTCCGTGTTTAATTTTTCAATAAAAATTTAGCCATTAATAACAACAACTCAATCTAAAATGGATATTTCATTGTGCCGGACCCGCTAGATACAAAAGTTGCACGCAGATTATATTTAGGATTCTAGGAGAAACCTATTTAAAATGATTTCAAGGAAACCCTGATTACAGTGACAGTTGAAGCAGGGACACTGAGAAGTAAAACTGTTTAAATCTACTCACACAACAAATAGAACATAAAATAACACGTTTGATTGACCGTTCTTCCCTTATATATAAGCACCAATGTTTCAGCTGGGAAATACGAACTCACTCGCTTCTATTGAGACTTGTTTATATTGTAATTGGCTCTGATTTCAACAGGGTTTTTATTTTGTACGAAGCACCTGGCGTTTACTTAATTAAATTATAGAAAAAACGCTGAAACATTTTTTAAATTATATTATAATTACGATAAAAATATATTTTTAGTTAGTTTAGTATAGTGGGGGGTTAGTGTCACGCCTTGCAGGCAACTTTGCATTTTATCATTAAAGCAAATCACTTCGTACATGCATTATACATGCACCCTAAAGTCTAATAAGAGTTGTAGCTACCACCGGTTGTTGTGCGCGGCTCGTATTTTACGGGTTGCCTACCTCACACGTGCTGAATAAGAAATAAGGTTTATAAGACTAATCCAGCGACGAATTTGCAATGTATTGGAAGCAAAATCATAAGAAACTTGCATTCTAATAAAGGAATTGCCTTTTTGCACTATAAAATATTGATTTATAGACAATAAATTAAAAAATATATATATTCGTGGTGATTAAAACTGTAATATTTAAGGCGCATTATTTTATTGTAAGTTGGTACTACCATTGCGGACTGTTCAGACAGTGTGCTTGCAGAGGCAGTTAATAGACACTTAAAGCACCAACAAGAACGTAGTCGTAAACGTATAAAGTGACAGATACGAATTATTGTGCGTTTGTACTCTCTCCTGACGTAAACTTGCGTGTTCGTACGTATATCTAAAACGTATATCGAGCTGAGTAATGGCGATGAGACTACCGATTGCACCCGATTGTATCTGTCAAAGATGCCACATTTACATAACCACCATCGATTTTTCTTATTTTTTGCTTATTCACAAAACTATGCAATATAAATAAAATAAAGACGCCAATGAAAAATATTGGGTTAAGCAGTTATATTTATAAGGTTCGTTGAAATTTAGTTCAGTAGATATGTTACGTTTCAAACAGTGCTATATCTCAATTTAAGTCAATGCATCGTAACATGGATTAACGTGTATTTCTGCGTTTACTCCACAGAATTACGTATACGGTGGTGTTGCTTTAAGTGTATATTGTTGCATTGTTGTGCTCCGCGTCGGTCAAACAGTTATTGTAGTCACAAAGTCACAGCAAAAATCCTAGATAGAGTAACGATAGTGCATATGTTACAGCCCGGCCAAAATACGACTCTCTTGGATTGCTGTAACAGAATCTTCTTGCTCTTCTTACACAAAGAATTGTCCGATATTTTGAGGCTGGATCTAGTGTTGGGCAGGTATGATGTGGACAGCTTGAAGAACTTCACGAGAGAAAAACGCTGATCTGGTTAACGCATACGAGTTACTCCAGCCACAAAAGTTCCCAACCGATGGGCCAATTTTCTGAGAGATGCAAATAATAAGAAAAAACTTTTCCACTCTTATGCCACGCAGGCTATGTTAGTAAATCTTTGTAATAACAAGGCAATCTATAGTACTGACGGGCCTCAAGTATCAACAACAAATATCACTCGACAGTCAATGAATAACCTAGCTCCTTGTAATCACAAAGATGCGGATATGAGGATAATGGTGCATATAGCAGTTGCTGTGCTTGATGGCCATTTCAAAATCCTGATCCGCACCATGGATACTGATGTGCTGGTATTAGCCGTTTTTTGTTTAAATATTTTAGACACATTGGAGAAGTTGTGAATTCACGTTGGAACAGACAAAAATCGTCAGTTTATCTCTTACCACGACATAGCTGCCTCTCTTGGCGAGTATAACTAAAAGTGTTGCTCTTGCTTTCGCAACGCACTGATTTAATAGCACCTCTTATTTGGTACAGGGCCTGACAAAGCATCAGTTTTGCCTACTTTTCACGCATTCACGGGATGCGATACAGTTACATCTTTCAGTGGTAAAAGGAAGAAGTCGGCCTGTCAAAAGTTGACAGGCTATCCAGCTTTAGCAAGTGGCTTCAATGCAGCGGTCGAAGGAAACTTGGATGAAGCTGTACCCATTTTTGAAAAGTTTGTTGTAGTAATGGATGATAGGTACTATAATAAAGAGACTTTCTTTATATGTCTACTATACTATAAATTAATATTACACTTAATTGAGGCCGGTTTATGTGCTTAATTTCTGTAAAATAATTTTGTTCCTTTTTAGAACTGATGTTTATTTCATTAGTCTCAAACTATCTACCACCATCGTTTAAACTATCTTTTGTTTGATCAAGAACATCAATACTTTATCCTATATTTTTAGATATTATGACCTGAGCAAATCATACATCTTCATTTGATTTGACATTTACAGACAAGCTATTTATGTAAACTAAAAAAAAAAAAAAAAATAGGCCCAGCTATTGAACCCTGCGTAACACATTGGTGTTACTTACAGTTTTAAGGAACATTACTGTCCTGAACGTGTTTTCACGTGTTGAATTCTGTTATTATTATAGACATGGTCCCATTGGATTGATACCGAGAACTTAATCACATGCCGTTAGTCCAATGTTACAAGTTCAGATGCCTATCCTGCATATTTTAAAAATAATAAGTGATATGGCAGATATGAAATTATCAATATGGATTTTAAAAATAATAATTAGTGTGTATAAATATATAGTCGAGTGTATATTTACTGGTGAATCAAAAAACGCAACAAAAACTTTACGACCTCATTAAAATACTGTTAATCTCTGTACTATCTCACCTGCAAATTGAATCACTTACCTTTCTAAGTTTTTAATATATGTCGGCTAGTTTGATGCCGAATGATCCACCGGCGTTAATAATTAGCTCGTAAAGTTTTTGTTGCGTTTTTTGACTGCCCAGTAAAATTTGCTATACACCCGACTATACCCTAAATTATTTTTATATTGCGTTCTGAGACGACCAAACTGGCACTGTATGTTCTCATTACGCTGCCACTGAGCAGTAACATACTTACGTCCAAGTAAAAGCAACAAGTAGTTAGCTAGAGGTATTGTCAATTAACCTTTGTACTTTATCTGTTACATGCGATTCGGGGTAGTTTATTGGAAGAACGAGCCTTATCTAAAATTTTGTAATTTATTTCTACAAAGGTGAAATGTCATCGGTACAAGGCGTGATACATGCACGGGAAATTGCGTTTATTGCCAAAGGGATATCGGATTGTGGCTCTTTATCTTGAGGATTAATTAAGAACAAAAAACAGCCCCAAAATGAACAACATACATGTATTAATTAATAACGATGAAACCAATAAAAATATATGTATATAGGTATTAAAGTAAAATAAAGTAAAGTATTAAAATGAAAGGACAAAAATATGAAATAAAATGATGCAGTCATATTTTCGATAGAGGTATGTAAAATTCCCAAAATCAATTAATAGCCCAGAGCTTTATAGTCTAGACAGTGAAGAGAGGTTCTGCTGGCCTTTAGAGGTCCCAAAAATGTTATAATCATTTTGGATATTTTGTTCCATGAAATTTATTGGTGTATCCCAGATCCCGAAAGTGGTCCAATTTCGAGTTATTTACGAGAAAGTGTCAAAAATGGTGTCTTTTCGTATTTTAGTTTAGGTTATTTCCCAAAAAATATATATGTTTGATGCAGGAAAATAGTAACAATGCGTACTTATAAATGTTTATTTTGAGGAACAGAAATATTCATTTGTGTTCACTTCTACGTACTTCTTCCCACTACGCCAATCATTCCAGATTATCAAAATCAATAAAGATATATACTAACATGTTAACATTACCGTACCGAACATAATTTTTTACAATTTCTCATGAATAATTCGAGGTAGGGACATTTCTGTAATTTGGGACCAACTCCAACCATTTCAGCGTATCAAAATATATAAAAATGGCAACTAACATATTAATATTTATGTGTACATCAAAGGGAAATAGAAAAAACACAATTTTTACAGTTTCTCGTTAATATCTTGAAAAAGGACCACTTCTGGGGTTCGAAACCTATTCTAATCTATTCGGCGGATCAAAATATGTTAAAATGGACACGATTATGCTAATATCTCTGTGTACCTCAAAAAAATGCGAAAAATTTGACAGATTCTTCGTGAATTACTCGAAATTGGAGTACTTCCTGGATCTGGAACCTAGGCCAATCGTACCAGCAGCGTATTAAAATACTTAAGAATAGACATTAATATATTAATATTTCCGTTTACGTCAAACGAAAATGCAAAAAACACCATTTTTAACAGTTTCTAGTGAATAATTCGAGATAGGACTACTTTTGGTATTTGGCTCATACGCCAATCGATGCGACGTATCTAAGAACGAAAAAGTGAACACTGGATACATCAATGTTAGATTTTAGATTGTTGAAATGACTTTTTAAAAAACTTTATTTATTACACTCGAGTCAACGTTGACGCGTTTTAATAAGATACAATAATAATTTTGATGTAGTTAGATTGAATATGAGTTTAAGACTGATTACAAAAACATTGTGAGGTATATTTATAATATTTTAGAACAAAGAACGCGGTATTGGCAAATCAGCATGAATAAGAGATTACCACGAATGAAACATTAAGCTCAGACAACGTGAGCGGTTTTTGAGAAGAGCTGTTACGCAATCTGTAACATGATATGTTTGAGAAGGTTAAGCCTGTCTCAGTAATATTGTATATCATAGTATATTTCTAATTTAACATCAATACTTCTGTATACCTTAAAAGAAAATGCGAAAAGACATAGTTTTTGATAATTTAAATAACTCCAAATTGCATCAAAATACACAAAAATGGACATATATACTTCAAAAAAATGCGCAAAGAAAATAATTTCTATCGTTTTAAGTCTTCCTAAGATATATTTGTATATTTTATAATGCATTGTTTTCCTGATTTGCAGATTAGTGTGGCATGCATATATATTTTAATCACTAAACACACGTTTTCACCACCTACGGCCTGCGGGTTGAAGGGACGCTAGCATCCTATTTAAATTGTGATGTGTAGTAGAAATGGAAATAGCAATTTCGACAATACAATTTCTTGGATTACTATCCTTTTGCAACTTAATTTGGTGGTTTATAATAATTAGTATTGAAAGTATATTATTTCATTAATCTTACTTAATTCTTTCAATAATTATTAGTTCACATTTTGCCATATGAACATTAAATTTATTATTAAAGGCTTTTATTAAACTTGCAATGTTTATTAGTTAGTTAGTTAATTAATTAATTAGTTTAGCGGGGTCGATCTGGCATTAAAAATGGCTTTGAAACGTGATGTTATGAAGTCGAACCCCTCTATCATCCGGAAAATTTTTCTGTTGAACTTTTCTTTTCTCTTTGATTTAAGCCCGACCAGATTGCGATCGGATGATTAGGAAGGGAGAGGGATGCCCGCAGAGTTTTTGCCCTGTTTAGAAGGGCAAGGGAAAGGGTTAGGGACTTCGGGCTGGGCTCATTTTCAAGGAAAATCAATTCTCTTTCAAGATTTTTTTACCCTGAAGCTCTAACTTCGTTAAGACCTGCACGCGCGCGTTATACCTTTATAAAAACGAGTGCAGCAATTCAGCGACCGTGCAGTGAGATGCCGGAGGAGGAGCCTAGTGCTCCCACTTCTCTCCCTTCTCTCTCATAAATACACGTCTCACTCCGCTCGTCCGTTTATATAAATGTATCACGCGCGTGTGCAGGCCCTAATGAAGTTAGAGATTCGAGGTAAAACAATTTTGAAAGAGAATTGATTGCCCTTGAAAATGAGCCAGGCCCTAATTACCTAACCCTTTCCCTTGCCCTTCTACAGGACAAAAACTTTGCGGGCGCCCCTCTCCCCTTCTAATCATCCGATCGCAACATGGTCGGGCTTAAATCAACGAGAAAAAAGTTCCACATTCGATGGCGAAAAAAAATCTCCTCTACCCCTTTCCTTTCTGGCGAAAAATGACTTTTTCTAAGAATAATAACAACAATCAATTAGTTATTTTGCAACCATTTGTTTATTTATGGCGAAAATTGAAAATACATGAGCGGAACTCAAAGTAGGCACATTAGTACACAATCTCACGTTTGCTGCGCGATTTGCGGGAAAAATTGCGGAAGTTACAGCAGTTTTCATGTACGATTACCCTTCCCCCTCCCTAATAATCAACCTAGCGACTTGAAATTTAGACACAGTACTTAGGTCCTGAGTGTCTATCGGGGGAAGAAAAAAAAGTCGCCAAGTCATTTTCTTCCTCGAACAAAAACGCGAAAACAGCTCTCGGTACGTTCCCATCGCAGCGAAAAATCCTTATACAAATCCGTACTTTCAAATCGCAATATCTCGGGACCACCAAACCGACTTCGACGAGTCAAAATTCAGTTTACGCGCATTCGCGAGCCATTCATTTTATCTCTATACACTTTTTCGATGCGAATGAAACTGAACGAGATATGACCGAAAAACCGATTTTTCCCTATTTTTACATGAAAATTCCCCTCCCCCTCTCCTCGCGAAAAGTTCGACCGGAAATTTGTTTGTATAATAGAGAGGATCCGACTTCATAACATCACAAAAAAAAATCGAAAAAAACGAGTCCGTTTGCAAATCCAGATCGATCCCACTAGTTAGTAAAATTTCGATTAGTTCTAATTAACTTGAGCTTTGAAATTTTGCACATGTATATAACTGCGGTGACAATACATAATAACATTTTTATATAAGAAAAACAAGATGGCGGACGACTTTATCGTTTATGATCCTATTCGACTCAAAATCGATATCTGGGGGTTTTCGAGATCGCCAACTATGAATTCTTGGTAAAAATTTAGATATTCAAAATGGCGGCGCCAATATGGCGGACGACTTTGTCATTTATGGTCCATTTTGATCAAAATCCATATCTGTAGGTTTTCGGGTTCGCCGATTACGAATTTCGAGTCAAAAATTTAGTTCAGGATGGCGACTTCAAGATGACGGACAACTTTATCGTTTATAATCCGATTCGACTCAAAATCGATATCTGGGGATTATAGCATATAAAAAAAAAGCAATCTCCTTCGCAAAGGAAAATCTCGCGACAAGCTTTTATATCATAAAAAAATTATATAATGTAACAAAACAATGGGTTTTATTTACTTCAAAGCTTATTTTGTACTTTTTGAAGCATTTAAATAAAAGCATTTTTTTTAAATATTTTTTATATAATTTTTTTTTTATCGAGATTATTTATTCGTGCTAGCAAAGTTTGCATTAGCTATTCCACCACTCAACCAGGAAACATATACACAGGCGTTTACACAATGCCATTCCCTAAGAAATTGCCGTCTGCCGCAGCTGAGACTCGAACTCAGGAGTGGTACAGTATACAGACGTGTTGCATCTCATACAACCCCGTCTAATCCACTGGTACCAACTCGATAATACATTAAAAACGCCACTAAATGTATATACCATAATTTTGTCTGTGATTTAAAATGATATAAAATTTATTTCAAACAGTACACCTGAATAGAAGAAGTGTGCATGTATGTTTGTAATATAAATTAAATGAGTACGGAGGGGCGGGCTATAAATACAGTATATATCAGTACATAGGTGTTAGGTATAACATTATGAGGAAATTATATAAAAACTAAAATTATCTATTTCGCAAATTCTTAATTATGAATATGGGGCTTTTCGATTCAAACGCCCTATAAGAAAAACCAAAGTGCATTAAATACGTAAGTTTCCATTTAAGATCTTCCTCATTATAGCCTGGCTTTGATCTTAAAATGTAAACTTTATTCTTTTATTGGCCAAATTGTTTCGAATAATTATATTTTTCCTTTATCGCTTCAGAACTTTTTACAATGACTGCAATTAATGTAATGCTAATTATCTGGATTCTTTAATGTTACGTTTTTCATTCAGCCATAAAGAATCTTAAATCTACCTTTAAATATAAAAGAGTTTCTCATTTGTATACTGCTTAATTAATATTCCAAATGGAAGACGAGGAGATGGGGTGGATCAGAAATAATTATTATATCCCTTGAGTTTTGCTTTCTTATAATTTTTTGTTTATTATTTGACTGGGTTTCTTTATTAACGTAGTATTCTGTCTTTAAAAGTTTATTAAAACCAATTAAGTACCTGTCACAGCTCATAGCAATAGCGTTCGCCGGCTATCATACGATATGACGTCACTATCCTTTCGAGTTTATGTAATTATTTGAAATTGTTAATTGACGTGCGAAATTTTAATTATTCATGATAACAAACTAATTACTGATATTTGAAGCCTTATATTTTGGATATCTTATTGTTTAATATAATTGAACGTTTTGATATATAAAAATGTGCAAGTTCGCAAATTGTTTCATTGAAACTGACCACATAATTTATTTGGTAAATCGAGGACAAATGGAAGCGTGAAATATAGTTAGTTCAACCAATTTTGCTATTATAATTAATATAGCACCCCTATCACGTTGGTGGAAATATAATAACTGTCATAAATCCTATATTAATTAGGCAAACTATTAATAATTCCATTCAGGAATGACCGCATAGGTTCCATTTGAATACGTAATTAATTAAATTTACGTGTATTGAGATGTTCCTGGCTGAACATAACGTATTTAAATCAATTGGTATAAGTTTATTTATCAGGTTGTTAATATTTGTTTCATTAATACATACAGAATAACGAATCCGGCAGAATGAAGTATCCGGTTTAAATTGGGTTGTTTTTATTAAATGTATTCAAAAATTATACACAAGGTTCTTGAGGAAACACGGAAATTTCATTTTACTTCCACGTCCAGTGGAAGTATAGTAACGCAAGAAAAAATTTTGTTTATTTTTTTGTTGAAATAAAATATCATGAAACGCCGAGATTTTAAATTTGAACGAAAAAAAATTCCTGTCTGTCTGCCCCCCCCCCCCCCCCCACTATCACCCCCACACTATTATGAAAGGGAGTAAAAAAAATTAAAATGTGATTTAGTGTATATACAAAAACGAAACGCCTAAAAATTTTTTTTGCATTAGCTTAGTGTGCATGCAAAATGAAATGTCTAAAAAAATTTTTTTGGAGTTAACTACTCTCTCTATCACCCCCATTGCCATTTCCACCCTATTATTGAAGGGGGTAAAGAAATTAAAATGTGATTTAGTATATATACAAGAACGAAACATCTAAAAAAAATATTTTTTGGCGTTAGCTACCCCCACTACCATTCCTATTGCCACCCCCACCCTATTATTAAAGCGAGTAAAGAATTTAATTGGGATTTAGTGTGTATACGAGAACAAAGGACTTCTAATTTTTCTTTTACAGTAGCCACCCCCTCTACCACCCCCACTCTATTATTAAAGGGAATAAAATATTACATTGGGATTTAGTGTGCATAAGACTTGGATACAAAATCTGGATGTGAAAGTAGTGATTCCTTGGGCAGCGGTTTTTTAAATATTACATCACTCAAATGACATCCTCCATGCTGTTGGCACTCTTGAAGCCTAGCAAGAAAGTTTTTCATCACCCACTCCAACATTTCAATTGGAGGTACATTAATCTCTGTCCGAATATTATATTTTTTATACACATACTATTTTTTCTGAAATCGTAATCAACTGCAACTTCAGATCCATTAGGCGTCAAAAGTTTTTGTGGCATTTACGGTCATTTCATTATTCCAAGTTTTAAGGAATTTTACAGCTTTTCTAAAAACTTTTTCTGTGTAAAATTAATTATTAGTGTTTCCTTTTACTAATACGTTTGGTAATTTGTTGGGCTGACTTTAATTTTGTGTTTTATTTGAGTTTTTTAAACGACGTTTTTTTTGCGTAATGTCAAAAGTTGTTTATTTTCGAAATGGTGAGTTAATTTTAACAATTAGGATTGTTAATTTCGTTGAAATTTGATCTATACACTTCATTTTAGCAGTCACCAAATTATACTTCTAAGTTAGAGTATATTAATGGTGTTAATAAATATAATTTAAAAGTGGAAGATTTAACTGCATCATTAGATGATATCCCAAAGATTTTTAAAAGTGTGGTGACGGATTATTTATTATTTCTAACCAGCCCTATGACCAATGATGAAATTAGAGCATGTAAAAGTATAGATGCGACAGATATCTCATTGTTGGTAAAGTAAGTGTAGATCAATATGAAATTTAAAATATGTGATTTGTAAAATGTCTAATGACAAATTAATGTTTTTCGAGCATTACAATATCATTAAAATGGGATTATTAAAAAGATGGACGTAATTTTACTTCCACGTTCAGTGGAAAATTATTTTTTTTTGTTGAAATAGGCTTAAAAGGTCATGAAACGTCGAGATTTTAAATTTAAGTGAAAAAAATTCCTGTCTGTCTGTTTGTCTGTAACTATGTTGTGCGCACGTTTACTCTGGAACCGTTTATGAAATTGACTGGAAATTTGGTACACTTATGTATTGTAACGAGATCTGGAACTAGATTATATTTTGATCTAATTCCGTTGAAGAGTTCGGGGGTAAATGGGGTATAAGGATAAATAAGCAAAACAAGCAAGTAAGAGTCCATAAAATTGCAATTTAGGGCACTTATCTTCATTTAATAAGATTATTGCTGAAGATAAGTGCGAATTGTTCTGTAAATATTTGTACAACCTGGCTACCAATGCTAAAAGAAGAACTTAACAAACTCAACATTATCTAAAAGAAAATATCAGTTCTGTGTAAGTGGTAAGTATCTTTGGAAATAACATAAACAGAATCTAAAGCTGTGTATTTGACATACACAGCAAAATAAGAGTTTCTCCAAAGCTTTGAAAATGGAAAGAGACTACTTTCCGAAACGTCAGCAAAATACATTATTTATGTGTTTATTCCGATTTATATTATATGTAAAACATAACCTCTGACTGTTCCTTTGACGTAAACGTCTCGGGCGCAGAAGTTTTTTCCAACAATGCTAATAAAGACTATTATTATTATTATCATCAGTAATTAATGGCAGTCATTTCTGATCTTAACATACAAAAAAATGTATAGTTTGCTCAAATTGTATAAAAAATTAACGACTCTAAGGCAGTTTTGTCAACATAATATTTTAATAAACAGTTTTCTACTTTGAAGTGTTATATTTTCAAATGTCCCAGTTTTTACCCCAATTTAAAAAACCGCTGCCCAAAGAATCACTACTTCCACATCTAGATTTTGTATCCAAGTCTTATGCACACTAAATTCCAATGTAATATTTTACTCCCTTTAATAATAGGGTGGGGGTGGCAGTGGAGATGGTAGAGCCAAAAAAAATTTTGAGACGTTTTGTTCTTGTACACACACTAAATCACATTTTATTTTTTTTACTCCCTCTCACAATAGTGTGGGTGTAGTATTGGGAGTGATAGGGGGGGTGGCTGATGTCAAGAAAAATTTTGAGACCTTGACTTCTCGTACATGCCCTAAATTGCAATTTTATGGAATTTTACTTGCTTGCTTTGCCTATTTACCCTTATTTACCCCATTTACCCCTGAACCCCCCCCCCCCACGGAATTAGATCAAAATATAATCTAGTTCCAAATCTAATTATAATACATAAGTGTACCAAATTTCAAGTCAATATCATAAACGGTTTCAGAGTAAACGTGCGCACAAAAAAGTTACAGATCGACCGACAGACAGCAAATTTTTTTTCACTCAAATTTCATTTCATGACATTTTAAGCCCATTTCAACAAAAAAAAAATATTTTTTTTGCCTTACTATAACGTTCCACTGGACGTGGAAATAAAAATACACTTCACTCTTTTATGTAGAAGTTGCTCTCCCTCTGCCCGATTTTTTTATTATTGCAGATATATTTACTTTGTGGAAAAATTGCCTGACAAAACCTTCATTAATGGGTAAGTATGGTGATAGATGAGGGCTGCAAAGACAAACATTGACTTCTATTGGAAAATCCGTCGATTGTTCAAAAATGTCAAAGATATCTTTTGTTCAGAATGAATTGTAATACAATAAAAATAAACAGAAAAAATTTAGAGGGTGTTAATGAACTTTGCAAGTTTATTCCTTTAGAATATATAGATATTTTCATAGTTTTCTCATTCATTTTTCATGTTGGGGCCAAAATTTACAAGATCCAGTTCTGTTCTTAGGTCAAATTATTAAGAGCGGTTCTGCCTTTGTGTTATGCGCGTGCTCACGAATGCCCTGCGCAGTAGTCAATTAGGGTCAATTTATTAACACTGTATTGCTCCTCTATTTACTATATATATCTCTGTGTTACGTCTAACCCAATAGTGATAGACATCATAATTAATGGCGTTTGCCAGTATTGGGTTGGAGAATAAAATAATCATTGACTTTATTACTTTTTTTTACAATATATATGAAATCCTTACTGGAAGTCTAATTAATTTAATTACTTGCAGTGTAACTAGTACTGATTTCTAAGTAAAAAATATGTGGATTATGTTTTATTGCAGCATACAATTGCGTGCTTTTTTATAAAATGCGTGCGATAAATATATATCGCATTAGCGCTACAAACAACGTCATTATGACATTGAAATGAGTGTCATATTACTGTCAATATATAACGAGAGTATATAAAATATTTTTTTAAGTAAAAATGCTTTCCGAAAATAATAATGAAAATACAATTAAAAATAAATGTTTTACAAGATTAAAACCAAAAACACAAAGAGAACTACAGTCGGATATAATCTATGAAATACCTTGTATTCGATGTGATAAAAGCTATATCGGACAAACAGGAAGGTACCTAAAACAGAGAATAATGGAACATAAGAATGGCAGTAGAAATGCATTAAAGAAAAATAATCCCACCCAACTTGTAGAACACATATTAACCGGACATACTTTTAACTTTGATGAAACTAGAATAATTGAGAAACGAAACAATCTAAAGAAAAGATTAACACATGGAATGATTTGCATTAAGAGAAATGAAAAATGTGTTAACAAAAGATCTGATATCGAAAACTTAATTGCAGCCTATTTCAATATTATTAGTAAAATTAAAAATAAAGCCAATAGCATAATAACACTATGTATATTAATATTCTATTGAAATTCTTCCTAAACAAGGAAAAAATCTGAGCATCTGATAACGTATCATCGGGTACAAAGTATTCAGGTTAAACTTGTATGTGTAGGACTACTGTTATACTTTCTCGTTTCTTTACAATATTGAATGTTTTTAAGAACTAGTATCTAGTGATATTGTTAAAGAACACGATAAAACCCTCGATGTACTTTTTGAAACTGTAACAAAATCCGACTACGGAGCGTTTTTTATGCAAAAATTTCAATAACTCATCAAGGAGTGTAATTTTAGAGAGTGTAGTAAACGTCGCTGCACGGGGACATAATGTCGCCCTGACCACCAAAATTTAGAAACAGTAACAAAATTTTACTTCGGAATTTCGGAAATTTCAAAATTAAAAACCCTTTTATGAATCCACGTTGTTAAGCACTGCAACTCATGCGTTGTGTTAAATATGAGGACAAGTTAATCCAGCTTCTATTCAAAGTATATCAAGAGTTTTAGCGAAAATAGCCTTTAGCGACAAGGGACCCCCATCATTTCCTAGCAGTCGATTTTGACGGGAAAATGATGGGTTTTAACGGGATTTGCCCTAAACCGGTTCCTCAGTGATTCGATGCCAGAAAAGTTTAGTTACCATGTATTCATATGTGCATGGGACCGCCTTGCCTGAACGTATGAATTTATAATTGCTATAATATAATTCAAAGTCGTTGCGATTCAAGCATTTTTAAGCTCCGAGGAGCGATCAAAATTGATATTGAACTGTAAATATGTAAATAGACAGGCAAGCAAAAGCCCACCAAAAGTTTATAAACATTAATAATAATAATAATAATAAATTTATTGGTGCTAATATACAACAAGTATTTACACAAGTCAAATGTATAGGTATAATGATGGTGTACCTAAAGTATTATAAGTTAAAATAACACGTATTATAATATTGTAAATGGACAAAAAACAAACAATCTAGTACAAAAAATGTGCACAAATAAAATTAACATAGAACAAAATGATTAAAATCAGCACATAAAAATTCATCAAATGAATAAAACGCTTTTCCGAAAAGAAAACGTTTCACAGTTTCTTTAAACTTTTTACCGTTCAATTGTTTAATTTGGAAGGGTAATACATTATAAAATTTTATCCCAAAATAGTTAATGCTATTCCTGGATTTTGTTAGTCGGAGAAAGTCTGGTAAAATTGAATTACCCTTCCTTGTGACATAATTATGTAATTGGCTGTGAGTTGTATATTTGCTCTCATTTTCTTTAATGTGCATTAGGCAATGGAGAATATAAATACAAGGCAGTATGAGGATTTTGAGTTGTACCTTGAGTTGTACATTGAACTTTTCTTGAATCTTTTTGTGTAATCGTTAGCTCAAAAGCCGCACATTGGATGGTAGTTGGTACATTATAAGTCGTCCGTTCCTCACCATGTGTTGTACACGGGCCAGACTATAGTTTGTCAAAAACATTTTTCTTGAAGTTGTTGTAAATCATGAATTTTTAAAGAGATTTAATATATATTTTTGAACTTTATATAGTCTTTTTCTTGTGTTTTCAAAATTCCCTTTCAGGTTTAATTTTAAGAAAGTGTTAGTACTTACTGTGTTAGATTTATAGTGTTACGACGTCCAATTGATACCATCAGAGAAGCAGTTAAGCAAAAACGAACGGTAAGTATAATTTTTTTATTATTCTCAGTCTGAAACAGTCGTTTTGAACCCTTATTTGTGAACGTTAATATTCATTTTTGGAAAATACATAAGAAGTCCTTCAGACGCAAAAGATGGATCGTTCACAATGTCCCAGAAGTTATGTATTTTATATGACATCAAAACACAAATTAAATGTATGTCTATTTTCAACTTTTTGAATTTTGTGTATAAGTTTTTACTACGGTGTAAACTGTTGTTTATGTTAGTTTTTTGTATGTATCTATTCACTTTTTTTTAAGTTTTAGCTGAAATTTTAACGTGTTATGCAACCAATTTTATTATTTTAACGTAAACTTTTAATTTTGATTTGAATAATTCCATAGAATTCTTTATATTTCTAGTGCTCTGAGGATGTTTATAATAATAAACGAAACGTCGATAAATTAAGAATTGTGTTTTTGACAAAGCGTTGATCCCAACAGCCACCAAACTCGTCAAACGATAATGATACAATATTTTCAAAAATATCAACCAAGATGTGAAGCAGACTTCTAAGGTATAAAATAGCATGTTGCAGTATTTTAGCTGGCTGAAATTAATTAGTGCACTACATAATTTTCTACTTGATAATACCGCATTGCAATAATGTAGCTTTACAAACGGTATACACCCCTAAAGGTTAGTGGATGCTTTGAAAGGACAAAGTGCTAGATTCAGTTGCAGCTCTGTTATTAGAGACGTTCCATGATGGAACTAATTCCTGTGAGCGAACACGTTTTCAGCGTGGGTGCACAAGTTAGTCAGACTTGCGATGGTGACACAACTATTATGTAGACCATATACATACAGTGGGCGGTAGAATTATGGAACATAGTGCATGAACGAAAAAGGATTCGCTGATATCTAGCTGTTTACCGAGTAGTTTGTTGGAATAACAAGTTTAAGGCAGTTTAGTATCCGCAAAACTGAGTTGAATGAATTTATTCACCAGTGATCCGTATTAGTGCTATAAATTATTCGAGAAGGGTTAAGTTTGCGGTGGAAATAACGCAGTAGTAGCCCGCGACATCAAAAGATAAAACATCCCGAACGGAACGAAAAGATGCGTCATCTATTTTTTCCTTTTTTTCGATAAGGTCGGCATCAATTTATAGCTGCTGCCTAATAAACTTGTTTATTTTTAACACCGATACACAAAACATAAGGAAATTCGGATGTTTAATAGTTTGTGACGCATTGAGAGATTTAGCTTGGGTCAGCTCTCCTTGTTGACCATTGTGTTAGGAAAGAAAGTTGATTATACATGGAATCGAAGTCAATGACCTATTGGAATTTCTAAATTACAATATCTTCTAATAAAAAAATTCACAAACTTTGCATCTTACGCAAATATCCTAGGTGTTTTGAAAATACCTGACACAGCTGTTAGTTTTCTAATTTGAAACTTATTAAAAAATTTCAAAACCTTCAATCATTTAAAAACTTATAATTTTTATAAAAATGTGTCTATCTGTTGTGATTTTACGTAATATAATGCCGGGAAACTCTTATAAAATAAGGAAAAAATTCGTTTAAAGACAATAGGCAGTTGTTATAATTGTAAAAATCATACATCGAAGGAGATTTGAGACTTTCTTAAACATATTGGTTACTGAAGTGTAGAGTCTAGCTAAAGAATAAATAAGGATATTTAATATTAATTCATTCAGTGAGGTATCGTGGTGGAATTAAGTTTATTATGCGTAAGGGTAACAGGCCTGTGCGGACGCCACAAATGGGTGTATACTGAAGAAATATGACCTGCGGAGTTGCGCATGGATCGATTCTGGGCCCGACCCTGTGGTGTTCAATAACATTCTACAGCTGCTCCTGGCAGGAGGCATCACGGTGATAGGATACGCTGATGACCTGGCCATAACTGCTACAGGAAGCTAGGTGGCTGGGGTAGAGGCAGGGATTAATAAAACCATTAGGAAAATAGAGCTGTGGTTAAACGGGGTGCAATTAGAACTAGCCCCAAAGAAAATAGATGTTATCTTTATTACCAAAAGTAGATTTCTCCCATCCTCCACAGTAAGCATGGAGCAGGTGGGAATCGCACCTAGCAGGAGCTTAAAATATCTAGGAATATGGTTAAACCCGCGGCTAAAATATGGGCTACATACACTGAAGATAGCAGAAAAGGCGAGCAAAACTGCATCTGCCTTAGAAAGACTTATGAGCAACACGAATGGGCCAAAGACCAACAATAGAAGGGTATTACGCAGTGTGGTGCATTATGTAGCTCCAGTATGGGAGAATTCGATGGCGGTACAAAGCACGAGAAGGAAGCTAGAAAGAGTACAGCGGGGTGTTGCACTCAGGGTTTGCAGTCATCGTGCTGGCGGGGGTCCCCCCGTTAGAATTACTGGCCAAGAAGAGAAGAGAGGTATGTGAAGGGATAGGCAGGTGGATAAGACAATTTACTCCAAATATAAGAACGTGGGTGGAGAGGGGGCATGGGGAGATGAGTTTTCACCTCACCCAGGATCTCACGGGACATGGTAAGTTTGTGTACTCCATTTGATATTAGGAAAGTTTGACACATAGGAGTGTGTGTACTGTGAAGAGAACGGCGACGCAGAACCGTGTTCTACTGCAACCGGTGTAGGACTGAGAGAATAAGAGACCATTGGAACCCTAATAACCTAACTAGGTACATGTTGGAATAGAGGGGAACTAGGAAAGTGCAGCAAATGCAATAAATTGATGGAAAGCGAAAACAGTTCCAGGCCACGTGGAAGCACTGATCCTGGAGGGGTTTTAGTCGATCGGAATTTGAAAAAATGTATATAATTATCTTTTCAAAAATGTCCATTTTCAATAGTTTCACATGCAGTGGAAGTATAGTAACAAAAAAAAAATTAATGTTTTTTTTGTTGGGATAAGCTTAAAATGTCATGAAACGATTTTAAATTTGAGCGAAAAAAATTTCCTGTCTGTCGGTCGGTCTGTAACTTTTTTGTGCGCACGTTTACTCTGGAACCGTTTATAATATTGACTTGAAATTTGGTACACTTATTTGTCATAACGAGATCTGGAACTAGATTTTCATCTAATTCCGTTGGGAGTTCGGGGGGTAAATTGGGGAAATTGGGTAAATAAGAATAAATAGAAAAAGCAGGCAAGTAAGAGTCCATACAATTGCAATTTAGGGCATGTACGAAAAGTCAAGGCCACAAAAAATTTTTTGACATCAGCCACCCCCCTATCAACTCCAATACCACCCCCACACTATTGTGAAAGGGAATAAAAAAATAAAATGTGATTTAGTGTATGTACAAGAACGAAACGTCTCAACAAAATTTTTAGCATATTCTCTCTTGTGATTTTGCCTGGTTAATTTTATTATAATTGTTTCCTCGGTTGAAATCAAATAAAGTAAAAGGTAAGGCCCCTTTAGCATTTTTACGGCAAACAATCGCATTCGAAGGTTAGTTAATACATCGACGCAAAATTTTATTTCGATTAGGCATCGCGAAATTCAAATACTGGCGTTTTAATGGAACTGATTCATTTCGCCTATTCAGCAGACATCATCAGGTTCATATTGGATGCCATGAACTTAAAAAAAAATTTGCAAATATTTAGGCATCATCGGGTGAGCAAATATTTTTATTTATTGATATCAAAAATATTCTCACCTGTAATTTTGTCCGGTTAATTTTTTAAAGAATTTTAGTCTTTGCTCGGTTGATATTGGACAAAGATAAAGGGAAGGTCCATTTGCATTTTTACGGCAAACGATCATGTTCAATAGGCCCCCATACATCTACCATCTCTCAGGGTACAGATATTTTGATCTCCATACACGTAAAGATCGCATCGTTTATTTTCGCCAAATATCAAGTCATTGATGGGATGGGCAGTTCAGTTAATGGTAAATCCTCTTTAAATTTCGAGGCCTCCGAGAGAACTGAACGAGTGTTCAGATATTTTAGGCGTGCTTAAAATCCAGAAGGAATTTGTTGTCAGTAAAGATGAGCAGAGTTAAAAAAAGAAGAAAAATTGCACTTTATGGGTCTTAGTCCATTGAAAAACTCGGACAAGCTACCGAATGTTTACGCCTCAGACTAGATAATGCCCCTCCTCGTTCTTGAGGGTGCTGAATCGATTCTCGGATCAAACCAATTTTTCCACCTCGGCAACCCCTTCAAATTGGCCAAAACTACCCTCAAAGTCCTCTTTTCCGTGAATCCGCTTATTTTCCCCAGTTTTTCGACTAATTGTTGTTCCCTCGAGTAGAACGGATGATCCCTCGACTGATTTGATCTCAGCCATCCCTACCCCAGATTTCCAACCCTTGTAGGGGGTGGAAAAGTGTTATTTGTTTTTGTGAGAAAATAATTAATATTTTGTAGGAAGCGTTTCTATGAGAAAGGTGATAGGCAACTAGGATTGTGTAGCCACCCCGAAGGTTGCTTTCAGAGTTCAAGGGGATGGAATTTTTTTTCATCTATAATTGAAAAATAGTATAAAGTGTTTTTATGAATTGATGTTTCACCCCTTTGAAAGGCGAAAATAATAATTCATAACCCCCGTCACCTGCCACCTTCCTCAAAGACACGCCTCCTACAAAATATTAATTGTTTCCCCAGAAAAAAATATCAATTTTCCACCTCCTTGAAGGGTGAAAACAATTCCCGGGGGTGGCTACACAACCCTGATCACCTACCACCTTCCTCAAAGAAACACGTCCTATAAAATATAATAATTTTTTTTTTTCCACAAAAGCAAATATCATTTTCCACCCCCCTACAAGGGTTGGAAGCCTGGAGTATGGGTGGCTGAGATCAAATCCCTCGAGGGACCTTCCGTTCTACAACAATTAGTCGAAAAAATGGGGAAAATAAGCGAGTTCGCGGAAAAGGGGACTTTTGGGGTGGTTTTGGCCAATTTGAGGGGATTACCAAGGTGGAAAAATCCGTTTGACCCCGGGAATCGATTCAGCACTCTCGAAAACGGGGGAGGGAGAGACATTGTCTAGTCCGAGGCGCAAACATTCGGTAATTTCGTTATAAATTCCAACTCTTCAGATGGACTATGTATCTGACAAAGTGAAAATGAAAAATTGAACAAAGTGCGTTTAATCCGAGAACTAAGAATGAGTAGGATGATTTACAAAAATTATTTACGAATTCCAGGTCAAGTTTTTCGGCAAATTAACCAAATCGTCATAAACTTCTCCTATTATATTTTAATTTACATACTAACTGACTTTAATTCTCCACGGACATGTTTTTCCCTATATAAATCTATAACATCGGTTAATTATTTTTTTGCCCATTCCATGTTTCACTGACACCTTTACTATTCGAAGGGAATTGATATCTCTGTGTATGTATATCGACAGGATTGAACATGCAACGATCTGCCCTGTTGTATGTCACATATCGGATGTTTTGTTAAAGAACACGCCAAATCCCTCGATAAACTTTTCGAAACTGTAACAAAATCCGATATTTCGCATGAAATGCGTGCTTCACGTAAAAACGCCGTTGGAAGAAGTTTTTATATATAAAATCACATTTTCGCTCTACGGGGAGCGTTTTTTATGCAAAAATATTAGAAACTCATCAAGGAGTGTAATTTTAGAAAGTATACTAAATGTCACTGCACATGAACGTAATGTCGCCCCGACCACAAAATTTTAGAAAGTATCATGAAAACCGAAATTAAAAACCCTTTTACGAATCCACGTTGTGCAGCACTGCGATTCATGCATTATGTTAAATATGAGGACACGTTCTCTAGTCTCTAGTCAAAGTTTTTCGAGAGTTTTAGCAAAAATAGCCCTTAGCTTTTTAACCATCGATTTTGGCGGAAAAACTATGTGTTTTCCGCGTATATGCCCTAAACCGGTTCCTCAGCGATTCGGCATCAGAAAAATATTTTTACCATGTATACAGACGTGCATGGGGACCGCCTTGCCTGAACGTATGAATCCATAATTTCCAGAACATAATTCAAAGTCGTTGCGATTCAAGCATTTTTAAGCTCCGAGGAGCGAACTAAATTGATATTGAACTGAAAATATGTTAATAGACAGGCAAGCAAAAGCCCGCCAAAATTATAATCGTTGAACTTTTTACTGAAACTTTTTGTGTAATCGTTAGCTATAAACCGCATATTGGATGGTAGTTGGTTACATTATAAGTCGTTCCGTTCCTCACCATGTGCTGTACATGGGCCAGACTATAGCCGTTACTCATTTTCCGGAACGTTTTGTAAAAATATATTTTTTAAAAATATTTAATGTATATATTTTTAAACTTTATATTGTATTTTTCTTGTGTTTCAAAATTCCTTTTCAGGTTAAATTTTAAGAAAGTGTTAATATTTGCTGTGTTAGATTTATAGTGTTGCGACGTCCATAAGTGAAGCAGTTAAGCAATAACGAACAGTAAGTATAGATTTTTGTATTATTCTGTCTGAAATCAGTCGCTTCGAACCCTTCATGTGAACATTATAGTATCCACTTTAGGAAGGGTAATAAAAATCCTTCAGACATGTAAATATGGATCTTTCACAGTTTCACCGATCGAAATATCGACAACAGATTTGCTCCGTGGCAGGATAAATCGTTTAAAATTCCCTTCCGTGTATGGTGGCCTATTGCCTAGTATATAGTATGGGATCCCGCTGTAGGTGTCATTCAGGTATCGATTTCGTCAATAAAACCTACATAACATGAAAATTTGGACCTAAGGGAAGTCATAAATGCAAAGTTTGGCGGGAAAATGTGCGCACAATTTTAGCGCGCACGCATTCTCGGACCATAAAAAATACAGTTTTTCCAGGTATCGATTTCGTCACCGATGTTTGCACCATATTTTAGAGCGCAATGACCCTGGGTTGGCACCATACTAACCTTGCAGGACCCCCGCCAATCCTATCTGAAGGAGTTAAAAAATGGATCCCCATTCAGGTATCGAGATAAAAAAAAATTTCACGAAGCTAATCAATTTATTAAAGCAATAATCTAGGAATAGTAGCAGGTTGGCGCGCTGAAACTGAGAAAAAATTTTTTGGAAAACAAAAAAGATTGTTAGTTTGATATCGAAATTTTTTTTAATTCATTTTCTTTGCGAGCACACGCTGTTTCTAATTAAATCTCCTCATACGTCTCGTCTCATTCTCTGTTGCTGCACCGGTGCCTGTCCGTAGACAGATCTGTTTCATGACGTTCAATTTTAGTGCAAACGGTTCCCATATACACGCGTCTGGAAGTATTTTCAATACCAAAAATACTTTGCCAACATAAAATCTATATTTATTGAAACAATAATTTATAAAAATTTACGTTCTTATTTGTTTCGCGGGAAAAATCTAATTCTTCACATACTTCATTGCCGCGTCCTTGCGATCTATAATCTTTCGCCTCTCGATAAAACTTCAGTAATATCTCAGATATTAGTTTGATAAGTTTTCTCTTACCTTGTAATGAATCCTCTTAAGTTCTGCTTAAAAGGTCAATATTATTTCAAAGGACTTCATTCTAGCAGATTGCCTCTGGTGTGTGCTAGCTGACGTATCATTTGAAATTTAATTTAACAGGATGGCTAATTAAATGGTTTTTAAAGTACTTCATTTAATTGACAACTTGTTACTTTTTATTTAATTCTAGGTATGATGACATTGTCAGTTTGTTTGTTGTTCTCGCATAATTTTTTTAAATTAAATAGGAAATGGTGCTGAGTCCTTAGATTTTTATTTAGATGTAGATGTCTGTCTATTCACTTATAATGACATTGTATTCCAATAACGTTGTCCTGCATTTTGAAACTTTTTCCTCCTTGGTATTTTTTTGTTGAATCGAATATATTTCGTGTCACTGAACAAAGTATGAAATTTATGTTTCATTACTACTCACCAGTTTGGAAGGAGGTGCGTGAACTTTATTAACCTCTGTAAGAGATAGCGGGAAAATCTTTTGTATTATAGATTTTGGCGGAGTCGCCAGTTGAAGAATATTGTTAGTAGTATTACTATAAGTTTATTAATCAGAAATAATATTTAAAAATAATTACACTTATCGGTATTATGGTGATATGGGTTAATAAACATATATAATCCCTTGACAATAGGTGAAACGCCAATAAATTTGTTGTGTGGGCGTTTCGATGTGTTTCTGTTTCATGTATAGTAAAGACCCTATAAAGTAAAAACTGACCACTCGGTCCCCACTGCGCCCAATTGGATGCATCATGGCGGCGATGGTTTCAGCATGCGCGTATATAGGGTCTCTAGCGCGTGTGCATCAACATCTATTAATATTTATTTTGACAAAGTAGAAAAATATATGTAAGTAATAATGTTATTAATTGTTTCGTGGCCAAATCAGTCATAACAAACCGTTATTTTAATTTTAATCTATTACATTGTGTCTAATGGCACTATGTTCGTCAAAATAAAAGCAACTGCGCCGCCAATATGCATCAACTTTTCATACGGACCAATCAGTGCCTCCCACTCGAGTGGTAAGTCTCCACTTTATAGGGTCTCTAATGTATAGAACCGTGACGTGCCATCTTTCGCTGGTATCCACAAACTAATAATAACAGATTTTAGTCGATGAACTCGTTAATACATCGTAATAAATAACCCATTCAGCGATAGGTGTCACCATGCTCTAATATTCTATCCAAATTACCACCTTAAGCTTTTCGCCAACAGATGGCTCCACTAAGAAAATATCAATTTATTAAATAGATGTGTATAGATGGCTAATGATCGAAAGTTCATAAAAATCGATTTAGTTTTTAACATTTCGCAAGTTGGTACTCTGACAGCCGAACTGTCAGTTTAAGTCATTCCTCCTTGTTTTTTGTGAGTTACATAGATTATAAAATCAGCCAAGTTACTTCCAACTTTATTTTTAAATCAAGAAATTGTGCCGATAACTTTGCTAGGAATTAATTTAATTGAAAAGCACGTGGTTGCCAGTCAGTTTGATACCGGATCAAAAACTAAATTTAACCTAATTTTCAATTAATATTTTGGTTTGTTTAATTAAAATTTCGATTTATTCGGATTAATAATCAGGTTATCGACTAGAAGTAATATTCTAGGTAAGTCTGAATTTCTGTGATTTATCATAGACACGTACTCACGTTAGAGGTTCATTTTGAGAATAATTTTGTAACTTTAATTATAGACGATTTTGGTAAGGTCAGATTTCGATTTGGATACGGCTAAATTTTGAATGCAGAACTTCCCAACTGTTCTATTTTTGGATTATTTGGATTTTGGGATTTTGGATCATTTGTTATTCTTTGGTACACAAATTTTGGTATAAGAATTTGCTCTGATTTACCCTTTTACGATTGAGAAAACCCCTATTTAATTGTACTGTGAAGATTTCTACAACCTGTAAGGATCTCGATCAACAACCTTCAAGTCTGGAGCACCTGAAAATTCTCCAAATTTTGTAAAAGATAAGTAACTACTGTATATGTTTATAATTTTCATTGTAAAACTGTTTAAATTAATAATTTCTTTTCTCATGCCCTGTATTCTTGGTATTTATTTTATTGTAACATTTTTAAATTGCATTTGTTTTTACCTGTTTTTTTTTATTGATCGCTCTCACTACAAGGATTTGTAAGATCTGGGACCTCGTTTGCTTGTCCTGCCTTTAGGTCGTAATACAACATGGAAAGACCGGCCCTTAGTTAAGACAACCCACCTATGTTCTCTCATAAATAGTGCGTGATACAGCAATTTCGAAATGAAGTCCAAATTATAAAGAATACCCACTGGTTTCATAGGGAGGATGTTATTAGGTAAATACAAAAATGTAAATAAAATCAAATAGTTCTTGAAAACTTTAGTAACCCTGTGGAAAACTGATATGAATGATTTTGAAATGAAAGTTTCGTTATACGCAATGTTACCAATCCTAAGAACGTTTTTTTTGTTAATGCCGTATATTCGTTATAATTCATTCTGCATATTATAATTAAGAAGGATGTACAGGGTTATTCATTATATTTAAGTCATCATTTATCACGGTTATTATTGGAGATAAAAAAAAGTTTGGAATAAAAATTGTATTGCTGTAATTGAACCCCATTAGTAAGTTAATGAAAACACAGTGGCATGCAGAAATTGAGGGGTACAAAAAGCAATAATGTTCTTTTAAATGGAACGCCCTGTATATTAGTTCAAATGTGCTTTTAGAGGGCGGAATATTAAACATAATATTTTTAGTCGCAAACTCCTCTATAAAATCCTTATTTTACTATAAGGAACGTAACCAGACTGCAACCAACAGCTACTCTCCGGGCTATGTGCCCCGCCGAGCGCTGAATTACAAGTTACAAGTCTGGCGGGTTAAGTGTAATAATTGCATATTACCATCAAACCGCTAATGCTTCGATTGCAACAAACACCAGCCGAAAGACTGATCCTACTTAAAGGAGCTCTCTTGCCAGTCGTCACACACCACTTGCAGATTGCAGTTTCGAGCTGTTGGCTCTCCTCAGTGCAAGGTAGGCATGTGACGACCGGCACGAGGATCCTTTGACTATTTGGTACATCCCGGTATTTTTACAATAAGACCGCTAGATGGCGCTTGCTGACTATTTTACATGCCGTTATAATAACCATTATATCCATTATTATATCCATTAATAACGATGATAAAGGGGGGGCCTAAATATCATGAATAATCCTGTACATTTGAGTGTAATGGAAGACCGGACGAGCTACTTTTTCTCCCATGTGTAGTCAAGGCTGTAAAGGAAAATTGCAGATAACACAAATTTTATCAGTAATAAAAAGGAAGAAAATCTAATTCTGCGCTGAATAAAGAGCGAAACGGGCTTGTGTAAAATTCCATTAAAAGTGTAAATTGTGATAGAAGCATTTTTGAGGAATCCGCTGGAATATGATAAAGTGGAAATGTCAGCATTAAATCTCAATTTCATCAACTTAGATTACCGTAAAAACCTCCCAGTTTGCAATAATTAAATCAAACAGGGTCACTCTGGTATTTTCTTTAGGAGCTACCTTCGCAAATAACTTCTTCCGTGGGAATATATGACATATGTTAAATAAAATAACTAAGAACAGTAAAAAGGAGACTACAGTTTTAATCAAGCAAAACGCGTACAAAGTGTACGAAAGTGTTTAAGGAAATTGAAATCGATTGTAATAGTCGGAGAGCTGGTGACAAATTTTGACTATGGATTTGATACAACTAGCCATAATGCATAAATGTCCCGTTTATGATAGTTGTATAGGGAATCGCCAGTCTGGCTGGCTTTAGCAGGTGGGCCAGATACTGCGAAAGGTGAGAGTTAGGTAGAAAATGTGTGTTAAAAAATATTATTGATTCGTAATAAAATTACAAAAATTATAATATATAATCAATTATAAACATAATATATTCACCGCAGACCATTTGAGTGGGGTGGCGTGGAACCAGACTACCCCAATGAGTATTTTCAAAATAGGAAAAAAAATACTTTTCATGCACGCTGAAATTTTTATAGCGTGTTAAGCATATTTTTTAAATAATAATGCCAAAAAGCCAGACTATTTCGATGGCGCTAAAAAACTGCCAGACGCGATAAAAACATTCTGAGCTACAGTGAGAAAGATTACGGAAAAGAACGAATGTGAGAGAGAGCGTTTATCTGCAGCTCCTTAGAAACCTGATGTGCTACGTTTTCATTGGCTCTGAGCGTTCACGTGAACGGTTTGACCAGATGTCCTAACCGTAATGATGCTTATCAAGCCTGAAAGTTTTGGAACAAAATTATTTGCTGCGTTTCAATTACTTTAAAGTTTTTTTTTATAACTTATAATTGATAGTCACAATTTTTTTAACATGTTATCCATCAATTGTATGTATTATTATAAGTTATTGCTGTGTATTAAATAAATAAATATTTTTAAAATTATGTATAAAGGTAATTAAATAAAAAAATAAGAAATTTCTTATGCAAAATCACAATTTTTATATTTTTGATATTAGTTAATATTGATTTAATTGAAGGAATAAAGTTTTTTTAAAAAAAATCATTTGTTTAACATCGGCCTATTTACGCTAGGAATAAAGTCTCAATATTTTTTGAGTTAAATTTCTTTCAACTGAAAATTTTTTTTGGTAACAATTGATTTAATTTTAAATAATTAAAAATATTAATGTTATTTGATAATTCACTTAGTACTCTAAGTTTATCATAACAAAAAATTTAAAAAATTTAAAAATGATAAAAATAACTAACATTAATAAGTAATACCAAATATTAACTCATTGAGAAATTTATTTTTTATTAAACAACTTGGTATTTTTTTTCATATAATTCTATGTATAATCAATTAAATATTAACGTAAATAGTTATTTTTGATTTATTAAACTAGATAACTGGAAAAACTTAAAACAGTATTTTTTTACTCCAAAACTTTCAGGCCTGATGAGCGTCATTACGGTTAGTACATTTGTTCAAACCACGTGAACGCTCAGAGCCAATGAAAACGCAGCACACCAGAGCCCTAAGAGGCTGAACATAAACGCTCTCTCTCTCACATTCGTTTTTTTCCCGTAGTCTCTCTCTGTAGCTCTTGGAATGTTTTTTATCGCGTCTGGCAGTATTTTAACACCACCGAAATGGTCTGGCTTATTGGAATTATTATTAAAGAAATGTATTTAACACGCTACAAAAATTTCAGCGTGCATCAAAAATATCTTTTTTTATATTTTGAAAATGCTCATTGGGGTAGTCTGGTTCCACGTCACCCCACTCAAGTGGTCTGTGGTGAATATATTATGTTTATACTTGATTATAAATTATAATTTTTGTAATTTTATTATGAATCAATAATATTTTTTAACATAGATTTTCTACCTAACTCTCACCTTGCGCAGTACCTGGCCCACCTGCTAAAGCCAGCCAGACTGGCCATTCCCTATACGATTATCGTAGACGGTGCCTTTATGCATTATGGCTAGTTGTATAAAATCTGTAGTCAAAATTTGTCACAAGCTCTTGGACTATAACGATTATCTCTGCCTGGTCATGAAAGAATTTGTATGAACGATACGTATTTTCCTTTTTAATTTTTGATTTTAGTTTAGTTTAGTCTTTATTAATTCTTTATGCCAATTACAAAATATTGGATAGAGCAAGTCAATATAAATTACAATTATACAAAATGTAACATGTAAAATGAAAGACAAACAACAGAAATATAAAATATAAACATATATGATATATCCACATACAACACATAATTTGCAAACGAAGCGTTGTAAACAAGCCAGAATAAAAAGATATATAAAACATGTAGCTTCATATTTGTTATTTTAAACCTAAGAGGCAAAAAACTCTGATACAGAATACGTAAGATAAAAACACTTTAAGTTTTTTTAAAGTGAATACTCACTTTAGAGATATTTTAAGTCATCCGGCAAACGATTAAATAATTCTGGCCCTATGAATCTTGGCGATTCACTTGTCATTTTTAACCTGGTACAAGGTTCATGTATTTTGTGTTTTTGTCTTGTATTGACCTTATGATAGTCATAAGATCAGTATTTAATATGAAGCTATTACGATTTCTAAAAACATTTGCACAAATTTCAAGTATAGAAATACAAGGTAAAGTAAGAATATTATATTCTTGCAAGCGTGAGTATTAAGAATACCTAAAATAATGTGCAAACTACGTTTTTGCACAACAAAAACTTTGGAAGACATTGTGGAATTTCCCCAGAAACGGACACCATACCGTAGACGTGAAGCGACTTGAGTGTAGTATAAATTAATAAGTTGTTCTCTCGATAAAATATCTCCAATGTTATGAAACAGATATGTTATGGATGAAATTTTTGATATCAAAGTCTCGCAATGATACTTCCAATTTAAACATTCATCCAAGTATACGCCTAAGAACTTCACATTATCCTCGGTAGTGGAAATAGCCTTATTATTCATTTTAATATTTAAACTGTTGCATACACTTTCGCATACTGTGAAATCTAATTATTTGAGTTTTTTCGGCGTTAAGATATAAAATATCATGGGAAACTCAATGATTTAAGATACTTAAGACATCGTTAAATTTATGTTCCAGACCACTATCAGATGGATTTGATATTATTAGAGAAATGCCATCAGCATATACTGTAAAATGTGTTTTTAATGGCAAAAAATTAATATCATTAATAAATAAAATAAAAAGTACCGCGCCTAAAATAGAGCCCTGTGGGACACCATAGTTACATTTAAACGTTCAGAATTAGCACTGTACATGGTGTTTTCACTTTTATGCTTTAAGCTTACATATTGCTTTCGATGTTTCAGGAACGTAGTGATCTAATTTAATGAGAGACCCTGCATTCCCTAATCACATAATTTAGATATTAAAAATTCATGGTTGACGCAGTCAAATACCCTGCTGAAATCACACAATATGCCAACAGGACACTCTCCTACATCAATGAATTCTAAAGTTTTATTTAAAAAAAATGTATTGCAGTATCAGTCGACATGCCACTGGAAAAACCATGTTGTTGAAAATTTTTTTCCCACCACTTCAGGTTTCACCGGAAGTGACATCTACTCTGTTATTTTAAATGGCACCCTGTATATTTTTTTTACCTATCTGATTCGTCTCTAGATTCTCTTTTCAACCATGTATCGGAACACGGCATTTGGTTTTAAAATGACAGTTAATATCAATTTTAGTTTGTTAAGTCTAGGTGGCCCTGATATGAACCTTGGCAGATATTGATGCGTAGTGTGCCGTGATATCGAAAGACCTCTGGTATGCGACTTTGTGCCTCATATTTTGTTGGGAATAACCAGTAGCTGAACAGACTAATAAGATCTAACTTATTTAAAAAAAATATCTTTAAACATCCCACGATATCATAAAAACCAAGATAGGAACCCCATTTTTTTATTTCACCTAGTTAAAAAATACTTATTTATCTTTCTCCAATACAATTGCTGTACCTATCCTATTTTACTTTCTTCATTAAAATTAGTATCGAATGTTATTGCATAGTAATGAATATTGTACTTCAACAAAAATATTTAGTAAGCAGGCGGTGGAAACAAAATAAAAGTAGGTAAAACGATTTTTTTAATAAATAAGAAACATCAGTAAAACACATTTGAACAAAATTGATGTAAAACCATTACACTATGTAATACATTTTTACAACGAATGAATGAAATTAAAATAAAATATTTACTGAAGTACTACATACAAAAGCATTTTTTACTGCAGATGCTCAAAATGTTGTCTGTTATTATCTCTGCACAATCGTGTTTTTGTGATGGTAGCCCTAAGCACGTTATCTAACTGTAATCCCATCGATTGCTCTTCTGACTCTCATTTCCATGTCTTCTCTGTTTGTTGGTGGAGTTTTTTAAACGTTTTCCTTGAGGTGGTCCCATACAAAAAAATCAAGCGGCATGAGGTCTGGTGACCTTGCAGGCCATCGAACGGGCCCATTTGTTCCCATCCAGTTTTCTCCAAACCTTTCATTTAAATAATTCACCACAACTCTGCTGTTATGTGGTGGAGCCCCATCCTGTTGAAAAATTATTGGGTTAACATTAGGTGGCAGTTCTTCCAAAAAATCTTGTATCTGGTTTTGCAAAAATCCCAAATATCTTTCTCCATTTAATGGACCATAAAAAATTATTGGCCCAATAATTCTTCTGCCAATTACTCCTAACCATATATTAAAACTAAATCGCTCCTGATATGCACTTTCTCTCATATTTCTGGGATTTTCTTGTGCCCAATAACGTGTGTTGTTACGATGATTAAATAGTCCCAAATTAGTGAACCTGGACTCATCGGAAAATAAAATTTGTTCATGAAAATTATTGTCCAAATTTGTCTGTTCAGAAACCAATTGCAATAGTTCAATCTCCTTTGAAAATCATTTTCGTATAAAAGCTGGTGTATTTGGTACTTGTATGATTTAAATTTGTATTTTTTCAAAATGCGTCGAGCTGATTCCCGATTTACACCGGTTTGGTCCTCAATCTGCCTTATCGAAATCGTGGGATCTTCCTCGACAATTGCAAGTACATTGATTTCCGACTCTTCATCGATAATTAAATTATTTTCCGGTACACTCCCGGTTCACTTCTGAGTTGCTGTTCAACTCTTACAAAATAGTTGTTTGGTGGATGAATTCTTTCGGGAAATCTTTCTTGATAAAAGTCAGCAGCCCGCCTGCTATTTTTCTTACATTCGCCATAGATTAGTAGCATATCTACTTTTTCATTTCATGAATACATGGCAAAATAGAGTTAGAAACGTGATAACTTAGGTATAATTTAATGAAAAATACTTAAATTGCTGCCAAGTAAACAATTCTTAATTGTCAAATCAAAATGACGTCTCGTTTTACCTTCTTTTGTTTCCACCGCATGCTTACTATTTTTGTTGCAGTACAATATGCATTATTATGCAATAGCATTCGATACTAACTTTAATGAAGAAAGTAAAATAGGATAGGCACAACAATTGTATTGGACAAAAATAAAAGATAAATAAGTATTTTTTAACTAGGTGAAATAAAAAAAATGGTGTTACTATCTTGGTTTTTATAATATTGTGGGTTGTTTAAAGATATTTTTTTTAAATAAGTTAGATCTTATTAGTCTGTTCAGTAATGGTTATTCCCAAAAAAATATGAGGCACAAAGTCGCATACCAGAGGTCTTTCAATATCACGGCACACTACGCATAAATATCTGCCAAGGTTCATATCAGGGCCACATAGACATAACAAACTAAAATTGATATTAACTGTAATTTTAAAAACAAATGCCGTGTTCCGATACATGGTTGAAAAGAGAATCTAGAGACGAATCAGATAGGTAAAAAAAAAATATACAGGGTGCCATTTAAAATAACAGAGTAGATGTCACTTCCGGTGAAACCTGAAGTGGTGGGAAAAAAATTTTTGTACTTAAAAAAGGACAGTCACGCATTATATAAATGTACCAGATTTCAAAATAATATTTTTTTAAATAAACATGCTACGGGGTGTTACATGTCTCCTGTGTCTCCCGGTATGTTAGTGGTTTTATAATATAATAAATAACTTTCTTAATTATGAAACATGAAATATCATCAGGCCCAGACGATTTTTTAGCTTTTTTGTTAATAAGTTTTGCGATACTATTTCGGTGAATGGTTTTAAAAATAACGAATGTGTTTGCCGAACTATACCGTGTTTATGAACATCGCAGTTTAATTGTGGTATTTGCTTTATAGTTGATTTTTTAATTTTTTAATTTAGCTATAAATAGATGGTCAATGCACAATGCAAGCCTCATTATATCCTCTTAATTTTCCAATATTTTTATTGGGATGTGCGTTCTGAGTGGTATTTTGTTATCAATTACTAGAAACGCAGTAAAGTATTTGTAACAAATGCCGGCGGAGAGAACCCCTTGATTTAAAGGAGTCCCGCCACTTCGGTAGGTGCCCAGATTCATCTGTAAACTGGTTTCGAGCTTTTTGGCTCTCATCAACGCAAGGTGTAGCCAAGAACGGACTCTTGAGATGCTCCCGATTTAGCGTTAAATTCGATAAAGTTGTGCCCATGGAAATAAATATATTCGTTCATATTTTGTCAGTTCCATAATATACATTTATACGACAGTTAGAGCTTTGTCATTACCCACATAAAATAAATTATGTACCATAAAAATAGTAGCACTAAATAATGGTTACAATTAGAATCCACAGATATGAGCAAATTCAACAAAGTTCCTGACAATAACCTTCTAAATAACCAGTTAGGCCTATATCAATCTACCCTCTTCAACATAATCAAATTCTGGTCCCTTGAAAACTCATTTGCATAATTTTAATCTTGTTACTGTTTATTGTCAAAACTTCTCAGAAATTGGTCAACATACTTCCTGTAATAATAATCTAGTTTATAAATACCCGCGTTCCTTTGTAAATTCATTCATTTGAATTAATCGCTTGGAAGTGGCATGTTACTGTATCTAACGTTTAAATTACAATAAATTGATGACAAGAATACAAAGTAAACGCTTTTGTTTACATCGTTTGCCAAATTATAGTAAATAAGCAGATAATGTGTAAACCGAAATAAATGTTGACACATCAATGGCTATTTTAACCTTTTTCATATGTCACGTTGGGGGCTAAGTGAATACTTGGTTAATAAAACACGGTGGTAAAGAACAACAAGGCATAAGGTTATTTGATAATGTAAATAAAAATAAAACAAATGCAGTACTTAGAATTTCACCCTCTGAGAGCGATCCCCTAGCAGAGGGGAGTTGGGCCACGCACCATGCACCAAAAAATGAGCTTCTTCTTTACATTTCCAAAACCCGACTCCTTATTTCACCAAATTCTTCCCAGCTGTTACCTTACTCTTGCTAGCTGATTTTTGCAACTCAGAATTTCGGTATTGTCCTAATACATTTTGAAATATTATTTTATATTCTAAAGATATTAATTTCTAAGCAAGAATAAAGTAATTGGTTGGTTCAAATAAGTAATAAATTAATTTCAATTACTGCGTGACAATATGGCTAATAATTTTCAGTGATATATTTTTTAGGCTCTTCTATGTCTCCGTGTTACAGCTGATTTCAAGGCAGCTGATCCTGTGGCGCTTAAATCACTTTTTTGAGGTTTAATTTCAATTGAATCCAAAGTTTAGGTTCCTTTGGCTTAAAATAATGACTTTTAAAATCGTTGTTATCCGAGTCCTAACTTACCTTACGAAGTTGAACCTGGGGCGAGCGTAGGTGCGTCTTTACTATGTACATACTTCGGTATGCGATGTAAAGCAACGACAGGCGCGGTTAGTACTTGGATTGGTGACCATTCCAACGGAAACCGCGTTCTCGCCTCACACATCTTCCAGCGGCTTGTATATCAGTGTATGCGCGGAAGCTATACAACCTTAGGCGAGGGTTGTATAGGAGATATACCATCCTTCGGAGGGGATGTAAAGCCGTCGGTCCCTTGTCTATTAAATGTTAGGCAAGTAAAAGATCCCTACTCTTCTTAAGGGAAGAGGTTCGGCAAAATTCCTGGTTGGGGGTAGCTCGTCTACAGGCGTCGGTGTTAGGCCTCAGTAGCGGAAATAGGCCGACGTTAAATAAATGTATAAAAAAAAAAAGTTGAACCTTTTTTTTTTTGTTTATTTATGTATTTATTACCCAACAGTAAAACCAATTACAGGGTAAAACAAATAGTGTACATAACATAAGACAAAAAATAATAGAGATGAGAGAATAAATCAATATTACAAGTTAGCAAATATATTTAAAACAAAATATAATATAGATTTGAGACTTGAAAAATTTATATCACAGTTATTACTAGATTTGGATGCCTTGTTGATAGGTTTGATATATTAAATTTGATTTCACTTAACAAGTTGGAGCAGTCAAGTTATATAAGAAAGTTAGAGATGTATTAGCCCTTCTAGTACTAAGAGATAATAGGTCAAATCTATCTAACAGAGAAATATGATCTGTACCTTGAGGTGGATATGTTCGATCCTCTCTGTAGGCCAGAAACTTGACAGCTTTGCGTTGAGTCGATTCAACTCTATTTATGTAGCAGTCATAAATTGGATGCCACATTAGTGAGCCATATTCCAACTTAAATCGAACATAAGTGAAGCATGTTCTTAGGCAATCTATGGTAATAAAAGACTGAGAGTTACGTATGATAAATCCCAGCATTCTCGACGCGGGCTTACATATCTGATCAATATACAGAATGCCAGTAATGAGTCAAAGTATATGCCCTGATCCTTAATATCTGTGCATCTTATAAGAAAATCATTATTAATTGCGTAGTTGTATAACACTGACATACTTTTAAGAGTGAAAGTTACTATTTTACATTTTGAGACGTTTAAAATCAGTTTATTTGAACTACACCATATCTAATTTAAGTTGCAGGTGTCGACGATCATCTGAAGTACAAATAGAGGAATAAATTTTCAAATCATCAGCAAACATTAGTCTATTACAATCTAACAACTTAAGTAAATCATCACTAAATATAAGAAATAGTAATAGCCCAAGGTTAGATCCTTGCGGAACCCCAGATGTTGACATAAACGCATTTGATTTAAAACCGTTGTAATACATTCTCTGTCCAATAGATATGACTCTAATAACATCAAACTATTTAAGGTAAAACCGATTCTATCGAGTTTTTCTAACAAGATATAGTGATCGATTTGGTCAAACGCTTTCTGACTGTCCGTATAAATAACAACTTGACCTCTAGTGTCCAAATATTTTAACAGTATATTAAGTAAAACTAGCCAAGTTACTTAAAGTGTACCCTTTTCCTATGAAACCATGCTACCAGGGATATTTCGTATACTACTGTATATAGCCCTGTATAATATGATCTACAAGTTACAAATTATAGATATAGTACGATAGTTATTACATCGTTTGGCTCACCAGTTTTAGGAACAGGACATAGCTTAGCTGTTTTCCAGATAGTTGGGAAAGTAGATGTTTCCAATACTAAATTGTTTTTATGCCTATCATAAATTTATTAATTGATACATCCAATTCATTTTTTTTTTGTTTTGTCCAAGCTATGTTTGATGATATTCCTATCCTAATTGATGTTATGTGAAGGACTATGTAAATATCTCATATCATGCAATTTGCTTTTCCAAGAACAATTCTGCTTATGTTCGACTGTGGTCTAATTTTATGAATGTCGTAAGCGAAAATTAAACGTCATCCAATGCAGAACAGCAATCTCGAATTTTACAAGAACTGTGCTTAATTGCGCATAGAGGGAGGATTTATGGAGATTACTGTTTAATACGTAATCACATCGCGTAATGTCGCAATGATATTGTTTAAAAGCGGTGTAAGTGTTTGTGCTGGAAATGTAGGAGGGAGGTGTTTGATTAATATGAAATATGAGAGTGCAACTAGAAACGAAGCAATAAGTATTACTTAGACGACGAAGGAATCTAAAGTGACATGCGCTAGAATATTAATTTTTAAATCGTCAGATAACATATCTGAGTTGTATAACGATTATTATTTATTTATTAGTTTATTTATTTATTCAATTATTTTCACTATCGGTAGGTAGAAATATAAAATAGAAAAGTGCACACTTATTCAGCAAAGCATAATTAACAGGATAAATACTAATCACAGTGTATTTCAATGAATACTGTCCACAAATAATTTTTTTTACATCAAGTTGAATATTTATTTATCTATCTATTTATTTTGAAACAACCATTCAATAAGTAACTAAATACGGAGTTGGGACATTACAGTGAAACAACAGAAGAGAATGGACATTAAAACATTAGACAAAAAAAAACATTACAAACATTATAACAGAATACTACAATACAGCTATGGTAGAAAACAAAAGCAAATATTGTATTATGTTATTATGGCGAGCGTAGGTGCGTCTTTACTATGTACATACTTCGGTATGAGATGTAAAGCAACGACAGGCGCAGTTAGTACTTGGATGGGTGACCATTCCAACGGAAACCGCGTTCTCGCCTCACACATCTTTCAGCGGCTTGTATATCAGTGTATGCGCGGAAGCTATACAACCTTAGGCGAGGGTTGTATAGGAGATATACCATCCTTCGGAGGGGATGTAAAGCCGTCGGTCCCTTGTCTATTAAATGTTAGGCAAGTAAAAGATCCCTACTCTTCTTAAGGGAAGAGGTTCGGCAAAATTCCTGGTAGGGGGTAGCTCGTCTACAGGCGTCGGTGTTAGGCCTCAGTAGCGGAAATAGGCCGGCGTTAAATAAATGTATAAAAAAAAAATTATGTTATTATGTAATTATTATAATTCGATCTGTTTGATTGAGTTATTGCTACAGTTGAATATGTCAAGTCTGTATGGAAGTAGATTATAATTATTACACATAAGATATAAAGAAGAATACTTTAATACATTAGTTCGAAGAGTAGAAAGATAACATGTTTCAGAGTTCTGGCTTGTTATACGCGGTGTATGAAAATTTAATTGCCCCAAAAGGACAATCAAACATGTTGAACACAATTTTATTGAAGGTACGGACTGTACGGCTAAAATTACGTAAGGTTCATCTGGAACATTTTTTTGGATTCGCTACAGATGACACTGTATTCGCAAAAAATTAACATAAAAGCGTAAGTTTGAAGTAATCGATTTACACCGGAAACAAGAAAACTCGTATTCAATATTTTAAAAAACCTATACAATGACACCAAAGTTGACATCCCATCCTCCTGTGCAGGGGGGCAACTTTAAAAAGTTAAATGGGAACATTTTTTATTTCGAATATGCGTTCTTCGCAAATTTGAAAAAACGAATTTCTTTTTACAAATAATACTTTTACAAATTATACTTTTTTTACAAATAAACAAGGACATCGTTGATTAGAAAAAAATCACTCACAATTTAGAAAATTTTCACTTGAACAAATTGAGCTCTGGCTTCCAAGAAAGTTTCTTCAATTGAAAATGGGGGGCTCCCATTTAATTTTTCAAAGTTGCCCCTTCCCCCTGCAGAGTGGAGTGGGGGAGTCAAATTTGGTGTCATTGAATAGGTTTTTAAAAATATTGAACAAGTGTTTTTTTGTTTTCCGAAAAGATTAGCAGTTTGCGATATATTTGACCGTTCCAGGACTTTTGGAACACCCTGTATAAACAAATAAAATTTTATTTCATTAGTGAATCCTTGAAAAGATATGTACGTTAGTTGAAATGTACTTTTAGGTGAAATTTTGTTATTAAAATCAAAGCTGATTTGCAAGCTATAAATTACCAAAAATGAGACAGAAAAGAATATTTTATTACTATGTGGTAACAAGTAGTATTTTAACCACTTATTGAATTTAAAAAAACTGAATTTAATTTCTTCATAATTGAAAATTATTGAAATTTAAATGAATGATAAATAAAATTTGCCTGGTAGTGTTAAACACAACGAAACGTGGATATGATTGTAATAAAAATTACTCAGGATCACACAGTCGAACGTTTGTACTCTCAATCAGATCAAATTCGGGAAGCAAATGATCACTTCGTGATTTTAACTAATAAGGTAAACTATTTTACATTACAATCTGAAATACGGTACCAATATCTAATTTCTGTGATGTTTATTTTTAAAAATATACAATCTTGAAAAATCTACTTTTATTAATAAAATTGAAAGCTGTAAAATAGAACGAGTGTTGCCATCTGTTGATGGGTGACTTAAGCACACAACCTGATTTCTTAGTTAGGTTTCCTTACTCAAGCAAATTACAGAATTTCAGATTAATAGAATCGGTAAAGGGAATCTATATTAAGTTTGACAGTTAATGAATGGCATTTATTGCAAATATAACCTACGAACGAACTGCCCTAATAAATAGTAAATTGTTTACAACTCTTTTGTGAGAATTCAATAAATACATTACATATAGGATACACTATATAAAAGGAGAATGAGAAAGTTTCACAGGTAAGTAAAATAACTACACGTACATAGTATACAAAGTATAAAAATGAAATATAAATGAATGTAACTGTTTTTGCAGGCTTGGCTTTAGACAATGGGTTCTGAACTGCTGTAACAGAGATACATAATTTAGTGTTATAAAACATGACCGATTTCCTAAGACACAAAAATAGGTACATAAAACAATGTAAAATAATTTAGCAGTTATACAAAGAAAATTTTACAACAACAACAATCTTACTTACAAAAACTAAACCAAAATGCTATACAGATCGTGCTAAATATAAGTAAAATACCAGTTACTATATAAAATTGTTAAATGGAGATAAGCTATGTAACATACGTCCGCGTACTCTACAAGTGGTTCGCTTTATGCACCACATACATAGGCAACATTGTGCTTGAGGCAACACATGAAAACATTACAGACGTTGCTGACTTTGAGATGTCTTGAATTTTCTCGGCCCTTTTGAATTTTCTACGGACAATCCCCTTGCGTTACCCGGGACGTCAGTAAAGTTAGTTGGTTTCGTCGTAGTTCACTATTGCTCCCAGTTCAATATCTTTTAGGGACATTCCGACATTCATTTATTATTTTGTAATTGATTTTAGCCCTACCTTGTTTAACTGATTGCGAAAATCTTTCTTTCATATCACACAATGAAACTAAGATACCAATAATGGCCTGGTCGATAGTTTTTAAATTTGTTGATATGGACTCCAGACCGATCTAAAAATTTTGCACAAAACTAGAACGTCAGGTTCTTCATATGGGAATCCCCAGTCAGAGGCACAAGTAATCGCACGAAGGAAGGATTTCTTGATTTTTTTGCAGAAGACTGCCCGACGCCATGTTCTTTTGAGCAAAAATCTTTACATTTTCTATGCAAAGTTACATGTGGTATTCCATATTGCTCTTCGATATATTTTAGGTTTCCTTTTTTTTGCTTTTAATTTTCGATTGCCTTCTTTAAAGTTTACTCACTATAATCTATATATTTACGGGTTCCAAGTACCCTCTTGTATTTTCTCAACATGTTTCAAGTCACATCTGAAATAGCCATGAAAAATAAATCACCACACCACTGCTTTAGAAACTGAGTTATGCAAAAGGCGAGGTTAAGAACAGTATCACAACTAAATATCCTAATTAAAGAAAATTACCCCTATGCCATCAATTCTTCCAGTTTTTCTGCCAAAGAAGAAGTAATCGAGTGTTTGAAAACCTGCCTTTCTTTTCTTTTTGTCAACAATCCCACAAACGAAAACAAACATTAATTATATTAGTTTAGAAAAAACATATTTTTTATTTATTTATTTACTGATTTACTTATTGGTACAAGTCTACAGCTTTCACAAGCCAATTACAGCCTGTATATACTTAATCTAACTTAAACTAGACTAAACTTAAACTAAATTAAAGTATTCAGAGGGAAGAGAGGGAGAGAGATGGAGGGAGAGAAGACAAGGATACTTATAATACCAAAAAATAGTTTATAAAAATGATAAATGCTAGACAATCGCTTACAAAATTGGTCATGTCGAAGGGAAGGTAAATATGATCGAAGCGGAAGTAGAGCGCCTTAAACGGCAGTTGAGGGAAAGAGGTCAGCTAGTAGCACCATCAGACCCTCGGTTACAACCGCCCTCCTTTGATGGTCAAACTTCATGGACGACATATAAGAGACAGTTTGAGGCAGCTGCATGCTCAAATAACTGGAATAATGAAGACAAGGCTATGGCATTAATACTAGCATTACGGGGCAAGCATCAAAGTTGCTTCAGAAGATTCCAGTGGCGCAGCAACAGGATTTTAAAGTTTTAGAGGCTGCATTAGATCTGAGATATGGCAACTAGCACCCCGCTCAAGTATACCGGACTCATCTCAAATCATGTGTACAAAAAGCTGGGGAGAGCTTAAGAGAATTTGAGGCTGCAGTAGAGAGACTGGCACACTTAGCTTGCCCGAATGCACCAAGGCAGTTTCAGGACCAATTGGCAGTTGACACACTGCACACTAAGCAATTTATTTTTTAATTCTTTTGTGAACATGACATATTATGTATCTCCGAATATATCTAGATATCGTTGTAATGAATTATAACTTTTGCATATAAACATAATATTTTTAGTCGCAAACTCCTCTAAAAAATCCTTATTTTACTATAAGGAACGTAACCAGATTGCCGCCAACCAATAGCTACTCTCCGAGCTATGTGCCCCGCCGAGCACTGAATTACAAGTTACAAGTCTGGCGCGTTAAGTGTAATAATTGCATATTACCATGCTAATGCTTCGATTGCAACAAACACCGGGCCGAGAGATTGATCCTACTTAAAGGAGCTTCTCTTGCCAGTCGTCACACACCACTTGCAGACTGCAGTTTCGAGATATTGGCTCTCGTCAGTGCAAGGTAGGCATGTGACGACCGGCACGAGGATCCTTTGGTTATTTGGTACATCCCGGTATTTTAACAATAGCGACATGTAAAATAGTGAGCAGGCGCCATCTAGCGGTCCAGTGTCTGTTGCAATCGAAAAATAAATAGCCTGACTGGGCTTAGCATAGTTCAAATGTGCTTTTAGAGGGCGGAATATTAAACATAATATTTTTAGTCGCAAACTCCTCTATAAAATCCTTATTTTACTATAAGGAACGTAACCATACTGCAACCAACAGCTACTCTCCGAGCTATGTGCCCCGCCGAGCGCTGAATTACAAGCTACAAGTCTGGCGCGTTAAGTGTAATAATTGCATATTACCATCAAAAGCTAATGCTTCGATTGCAACAAACACCGGCCGAAAGACTGATCCTACTAAAAGGAGCTCTCTTGCCAGTCGTCACACACCATTTGCAGACTGCAGTTTCGAGCTGTTGGCTCTCGTCAGTGCAAGGTAGGCATGTGACGACCGGCACGAGGATCCTTTGACTATTTGGTACATCCCGGTATTTTTACAATAGCGACATGTAAAATAGTCAGCAGGCGCCATCTAGCGGTCCAGTGTCTGTTGCAATCGAAAAATAAATAGCCTGACTGGGCTTAGCATAGTTCAAATGTGCTTTTAGAGGGCGGAATATTAAACATAATATTTTTAGTCGCAGACTCCTCTATAAAATCCTTATTTTACTATAATATATATAGTAACCCATATTGAATGCGTGCTTATAAAGGTAGTGATATATAATGGTCTCGAATATGTTAGATAAATTTGACAATATAGCAATGGGATGAAAATTTACAACTTCCTTTCGATCTCCACTTTTAAAAACGGGAGTAATTCTTGCTGTTTTCAATTTGTCCGGAAATTTTTTATATTTAAGTGCTAAATTAAATATTAATGCTATTGGCTTAGCAAATGCTTTTTTACAATCTTTAATTACATAACTTGGTATATTATCATGTCCCATTTTTTGTTTTAATTTATCTATTGCCATGATGACATCAGCATCAGAGATCTGCCCAATATTCAATAGTTCTAGCTCATTATCAATTATACCATTTTCGGATGTACGATCGATTCCTTTAGGTAACTGAAAAACAGATTTAAAATTATTAGTAAGATAGATAGTTAGGTTGAATGAATATTAAAACCAGGTCAGAGACGACACCGTTAACTATTTCATGTCAACCCAATAATGTTATTTCTCCTTGTTATGGATTTTTTTTCGACTTTTAAGGTTTATTTGCATACAATTTATCCTATTTCAGACCTCGAGTAAAATACGTTTCATTATTCGAAATTTTCTATTTTTTTATAAACATAAAAGTGCTAGTCAGGCCTATGTGTTTTCAAGAGGAATTGTACCCAGCTAACCACCAAATTTAATAAAAAATAATATCTCAAAAATAAGTTTCAGGAAGGCACCTAGTAACCTGACGAGGATCCAAAATTTGTATTTACTATTGACTTTCCATTTTGCACGATAATATTATAAAAAAATCCACGAATAGAGTTATTTCAGTCTATACACCACCATTAATACTTTTGCTCTGACGCAGCCTACATTCGTAGCGTTACCCTGTATAAATAGAGCAAGCAAACTACAACTTCGATCTAAAAGTTTAACTATAAAAATACATCCATAAATACAAAATAATGCCCGTCAATTACTTTCTGGCTTGTAAAGTTGTTATCAATGTAGGCAACATCTCCAAAATCGTTAGCAAAGAGTGGGCGCTTGTGTGCAGGCGGACAACAAGTGATTTACTAGCCAAAAGGGGTCTGCTGTCGCCAAAATTTCGCGCGTGGGCTGAAATAGCATTTTACTACATTGATAGATGAAATAGTAGTAGGAGAATCGGGGGTACGGTGGCGCGTCTTATTTTTTCTGACCTAGATATCTGTCTTTTAATAACAATCAATGAACAGAACTCCTTCGCTTAAAATAAACCCGACATCGTTGCTTCAGATTCTGCCATGCATGTTATTCGTATTAATTATGGAATAATTCTGTTTAGTTTAGATCAACTATCAGTCTGGTAGCCTATTATAAAGTGCGTATAATTGTAATAGGGAACCCTAACTACTGTAAGTAAATTTATATGATCCATCTGTCAATGTCAAAAGAATATTTGACCGATAACTGAGCGAGACATACAGAGCATTTCAATGAAATTAAATTTGGACATATTGGTTTTCGCAAAAAACTCAGAAACATGTCAAGAATAAATAATAGGGGGACATATGTACTTATGAGTAAACTTAGGATTAGCTCCATCCCCTCACCTCAGAGCAGCAGAGCACTTACAATTTTTACATAGAACACCCCGTGTCTTTGTAGGCCATTAGTTGCCCTCGAAGAGCTTATTACAAAAAGTTGAGCTGCATAGACTTTCATCTTCAAATACTCCAACAAAAAAAATCTAAAGGAGTTAAATCTGGTGACCGAAGTGGCCGTTCCATGATCAGACCTCTTCTGCTTATTCAACGGCCATGGAACGTATAATTAAGAAATTGATAGTCACAGATGTGGGGGTGCTCTGTCTTGCTGAATTTCAAGGAGATTTTGAGGAGTCGCGCCGTTTTTTAATATTTAAGTAATTTGTGGATTAACTGTATCTCTAAGTAATTCGCCATTTAGGTTTCCGCTAATAAAAAAACCCCCTCTATTTAGTGTTTTTAACGGGATTTCGATTTTTGCAGCATTACACGTTCCATTTAGAATAAATAGGAACCGCCATGGCACACTTAAATGGAATACTAAAAATTATATTATAAAAAAATTAATGTTTGAAATGTCACTTATTTGGAATCGTTGGATTCAGAAAATTATACAGAATTCAAAAATGCAGTAATATACAGGGCGTTCCATTTAAAAATCGAAAGTTTGTGTCACTTCCGGCGAAACCGGAAGTGAAAAAAAATTAATTGTGTCAAAAAGTGCCGCTTATTATGTATGTAGTATATCCTAAATTTCAATCAATTATGTTCAAAACTAAAGGAGAAAAGGAGGGTAAACCATGATACAGTTACACCCTAATACATAACTAATTATTTTTACACGTCCAGTGGAAGTACCCTATAGTAACGCAAAATAATGTTTTTTGTTCGCACGTTTACTCTGGAACGGTTTATGATATTGACTTGAAATTCGGTAAACTTACATATTGTATCGAGATCTGGAACTAGATAATATTTTGATCTAATTCCGTTGAAGAGGTCGGGGGTAAATTGGGTAAATAAAGGTAAATAGGCAAAACAACCAAGTAAAAGTCCATAAAATTGCAATTTAGGGCATGTACGAAAAGGTAAGGTCTCGAAATTTTTTTTGCATCATCAAATCCCCCTCATCAAATCAATCTCTACTGTTTTTTTCTAGTGTAGACCAGTTCACCTATAAGAAATGGCTATGTCATCGACAAAACTTATTACAGTTTCCTTAGTTTCTATTTAAATACGTCATTTAGGTAAATATTAAACAATAAAAGCCCAAGTACCGTACCTTGAGGAACTCTATATTGTCCTATTTTTGTATCGCTGAAGGTGTCTGAGATGTTGGTACACTGTTTTCTATTCGTTAGGTAACTCCCCATTAGTTTATATGGCTTTCTCCTAAAACCTATTTCCGTAAAATAACTACGAAAGGTATTGGCTATAATATATTTACTGCTTGCTATATTGTCATTTGAATTTATTTTATTTATCTCCTAATTTACATTCTCCTTATTAGTTAATATTTGATAGCTTTTATCATTTAATTTATTTCTAAATATTTTATTTTTAACTTATTTATATATTCAACAAAGGGTTAATTTTTTATAAAGCATGTCCTTTTTATTTATAGAATTTAGCACACCTTCTATAATCCAACTTTTCGTTTTTTATTTTTGTTTTTCTTCCTTTAATTTTTCTAGTAATTATTTTTTGTTTATGTAAGATCTATAATATTCTTTTTTAGTATATTCCTTTTTTTCAGGTATAACTATTTGAACAATTGTGGAGCAATGATCAGTTATACGGGTTTCTACTATTTTAGATATATGATTTATGGGTTATTGCAAGTATATATTTTTAGATTTTAAGAATATATTATCTAAACAGCTTTGAGTATTCCCTTGAATTCTATAAGAGATATGTATCCTTCCTTACATAGTATATTTAAATAGTCATTTACTAAACTATCATTTCCCAAAATGTTTATATTTATATCACCTACTATTACGTGGAAATTAATTTTATTTTCCAGACTTTTTAGACATAAAGTTAAATTATCGTTGTGTAACTTGCTACAAATGGATGGGGGTCTTTATATAGATGTTAATGAAAAAAATTTTTGTTTAGGTTTATAAAGATTTGTAATGCTTTTTCATCATGTGTGAAATTTATATCATTTTTAATATACACTACTATGCCATCATTTTGATTGACGTCACCATAGTTGTATACAAGATTATATCCATGAATGTGAAAAATAGACGTATCTTGTATTTGCCATGTTTCAGATAATACTAAGAAGTCAAAACTGAAATTTAAATTATTAATTAAAATGTTTAACTCATCACTATTTTTATTTATACTTCTTATATTAAGATGAAATATTTGATAATTGCAGATATTGTCCATTTCAATTAAATTTGAACATTTAGTTAAATTATCAACAATATTAGTTTTTACGATTTTTACGTCTTTAATATAAGCATTCTACCGATGTTAAAAGAAGAACTTAACAAGCTCAACATTATCTAAAAGAAAATATCATCAGTTCTATGTTATGTGTACGTAGTAAGTATCTATGAAATAACATAAACAGAATCCTAAAGCTGTGTATTTGACATACACAGCAAAATAAGAGTTCTTCCAAAAGAAAGCTTTGAAAACGGAAAGAGATTACTTTCCGAAACGTCAACAAAATACATTATTTCTGTGTTTATTCCGATTTATATTATTTGCAAAACATAACCTCTGACTATTCCTTTGGCGTAAACGTCACGGGCGCAGATGCTTTTTTCCAATAATTCTATTATTTTGTAAATTCGGTGATTTCTTTTTGAAGAGGACAATAATACATGTGGTAGAAAATCCAAATAATAGGAAAGAATAAGCATTCATTATAATTTTGAAACAATTTCTATTATAGTATTTATTTTTAAACAATAGTAATAATAATTGTGATAAACACGCTGATCATTTAAAATAACTGCTCCTACAACTGCAGCTTCGAAATGAATCACTCGCGTTGCGTTTTGCTTTTGGATTTTAAATCTCATTTGCATAGAGAACAGCACAATAGTCGAAAAAACTCAACTTTTGTCCAGTCATATCCTACTTAATTGTATCATTTGAGGAAATATTGAAAATGATCAGTCCCAGAATTGCTAAGTAGCAACAGTTGAGATACTTCTAAAGCCAATGCCATTCAATATTTCTAATGGCTTAACAGTATCGAATTACTTCTTATTCAAAATATTTTGTCAGACGTTTGTATTCATACATTATTCTGTGCACATGCGTATTCATATTTTCTCTCTATTATCTAAACGTTCTTGGAATCTAGTTTTTGTCCATGAGCTGAATTTTAAAAAACCGTGCAATTAATCCATCCATCGTATCTTCCTTTAAGTTTATTGTTATGAATTAAGCATTTCATATTATATTGGACATATCAAGATCAAGTTATCAAGCGAACTTACACGCACTAAGGACTGGGAAGAATTGAGTGATCGTTAAAAAGGAACGCTTTTGTTTAGCACTTGCCTTTATAATTAATCACTTTCATGTTGTTTTGTTATGTAAACTGGAGCTATACCACAAATTTAGCTAGCCGACTAACAGAATCTATGTCAAGGAACACCCACGGCGGGATGATGTTCTTAAACTGTTGTACAGGGCATCTCCGTCCTTTTCTCATTACAGAAACTTCAACAGTATAATATTATTAAAGCGTGTTTAATAGTCAGCAGTTTTTGTAGTAATATTTTTCCAGGAGCAAAAAAAATACCCCCAGTAGAATATTTGGTATGTAAGGAAATTAAAATCCGCTAAACGGTTAGGTTAGGTTAGATACTGTACCGAAGAGTTTTTCGTTACCACAATCTGCTGATAGTTATATTTGTTGATACTGTTTTATATGAACTATCCTCTTATTGTGATTATTGTATATATATTGTACCGCCGGCGCCGTAAGCAAATTAGTTTAAAATTGATTAATCTGTAGAAACACCGAGTAAACATACCAGTTGTAAAGTACAGATGCACTCAGGTAAAGAGAGAGCGACGTGGGGAGAATTTGTATAGACGTGCGAACCCGCAGTAAATATTTTAGTAGCCGGCCAACAGTCACGCGAAGTGGTCGTGTAAGATTCTCTGTCCTACATCAATGTACGCGAAGTTTTTCAAGTCCCAGCAAAGCAAGCTAAATAAAATATTTCGATTTGACGTCACCCGTGCGACGTCATTCTTTCGGTACAAGAGATTAATTAAAATATCCGATAGTTCAGTTCCCTGGCTGCCTTCACACGCGAAACACGTAATAATCAGGTAATTAAACTATTTTACTAAGTCGAGAAATATTCCGAAATCCGTTTGACGTCATCTCAATCCATCTCGCATCTGTTTTCCGCTGTTTCTCTCACTTGTAAATATTGGAAGGAAGCAATTAAATTTGTCCTGTGTTCGCAGCCACCAGAGTGACTCATCGGCAGCAGACGTGTCCACTCCGAGAACCGAACCCAGGTATCGTAAGCGTTATATATTTCAGATCAGCAGAATTTTGGCAAAATCCGTACTACATCATCGATCAACTGCGCATCCACCTGGCGCCTACACCCGCTTGTAAGCATTTGAAAGAAATAATTGAATTCATCCCGTGTTGGCAGTCAGCCAGAGCGACTCATCGGCAGCAGACGTGTCCACTTCGAAATCCAAACCTATGTGCCAGATATCATTTTCGAGCAGGAGGATTTTAGCCAAGTCCGTACTATGTCATCGGCGAGCAGCGCATCCATCTGGCGTCTACTCCCACTCCGATAGTAAGTTGTTGCATTTTCAGAAAAGGGCCTGAGAAGCCCTGCAGAATTAATTCCATTCCGATCGCTCCACCGCAGCAGACGTAACCGCAGGAAGTAAGTAAGTCCCTGGAAGGGTAAGTAAACTGATCTACTATCCAAGTACTGCTACTCCTGTCATCTGAGTCATCTGGTACTACTACCTTTCGTTGTGTCGCTTGCCCTCATCCCAGTATTTAGAACCTGTAAAGTTTGGTCGAGGTAATTAATTAGTAAACCCGTAGATTTGTATATGGTAGCTTTAATTAAATATACTGATATTATTGAAAAATTCTGAGTTTTACTGTTTGTTTGCGAACGTCTAATTTCCCAAATTGACCCTCTGCAGTATGCTTTCTCCGCTTAAGCTATTCAGCCTCGCGTAGTCGGCTTGAGGGTAGTGTGTCCTATCACTTAAACTAGAACTGGCGCCCGAGCTTACACCAAAAATTAGTTTCCGGGGCTCGAGTTTCAAAGAGTTGCCTTTTTTCCCCACGTCACCGTTCGGAGTGAAGAAAAATGCGTCACAATACAATAGGTAGCTTTAATTCTAAGTGATTTGCAATTTTTAAAATGTCTGCGCAAAGATGGCGCTGAGTGCAAAATTATTTATTGATAACTGTATCATTGAAATATGCGAGGTGTCGGCTAAATTCCATTTAATAAGAAGTAATTATCATGTTTGTACTTTTTAAACAATATTTTCTTTGTTGATATAAAAATTATTGCTCATTTTTCAAGTCGACATCGTAAATGAAAATACACATGTGAAACCATTATTGGATTGCCTTTAGTGGTTGCTTTTCTCGGCGGTATATTTGTTAATCTTAAGTCAGACGGACCCTATATTTTTCACATTAAGCCTCTAGTAAAGCTTCCAATCATGTATTTATTGCATTTAAATGGCTCCAAAGAATTATCGTTGTACTTTGAGAACTTTTCATTTATTAATAAAGTTCTCCCTATACCTATAAAAACACCATTGTTTTCAAGTATATGGGAAGATATCCAAATTTCCCCAGTGTGTAACTCTAGCATAGATGAGTAATATCACTGGGAATATTGTTTAGCCACTATCGGCATAATAGGAAAATATATTAAAGCATAAAATAGCATACTGCTTCTTAAGTACTTTGTTTTGCTGTAAGAATTTGAAAGATGGAAATGGATACACTCAAACATACATAATTTAGTGTAGGATGAACTAAGAAAGGATATTCGCTGATAAGTTGTTTTTACACACAAGTCATGTCTATAACGTAATGGAATTATTTAATCGGTTATAATTAGTATTATAGGCAATGGGATAACACTGACACAATTAATTTTGTTGGTAATAGACGACGCGTGGAGGATTTAAAAAGTTGTAGAACGCTATAGAGATTAAACTTATTCTAAAAGTAAAGAGAAATCAACGTGTATAACCGCCAGAAATAAATTTTCTTAATTTAGCTTATTATATTTTCTAATTGGTGTATTAAAACTACAATTTATTATGAGTATTACTTGTCCAATCCCATTTAAAAACAGCTACCCACATCCTACCACACATCACTATTTCCACATCCGGATTTTGTATGCAAGTCTTATGCACACTAAATCCCAATGTATTTTATTCCCTTTAATAATAGAGTGGGGGTAGCAATGGGGGTGGTAGAGGGGGTAGCTAACGCCAAAAATTTTTACGTTTCGTTTTTGTATACGCACTAAATCACATTTTAATTTTTTTTACTCCTTTAATAATAGGGTGGAGATGGCAATGGGGATGGTAGAGGGTGTAGTTAATGCCAAAACATTTTTTTAGACGTTTCGTTTTTATATACACACTAAATTACATTTTAATAATTTTTATTCCCTTTAATAATAAAGTGAGGGTGGTAGAGGGGGTAGTTAACGCCAAAAAATTTTTTTAGACGTTTCGTTCTTGTAGACACTAATTCACATTTTAATTTTTTTACTCCCTTTAATAATAGGGTGGGGGTGGCAATGGGGTGGTAGAGAGGGTAGCTAACGCCAAAAAAAATTCTTTAGACTTTTTGTTCTTGTATACACACTAAATTACATTTTAATTTTTTTTACCTCCACTAATAACAGGGTAGAGGGGGTAGCTAACGCTAAAAAAAATTTCTTAGACGTTTCGTTTTTGTATATACACTAAATCACATTTTAATTTTTTAGTTCCTTTCATAATAGTGTGGGGGTGGTATTGGGGGTGATAGTAGGGGGGGGGGCTCATTACCCCGAAAGGGGTAAACCGCGTATCCGCCGTCTCCTACCAGCCAAACCTATGTTACCTCCGTTTCCGAGGATGCTGAGCACGAGGGTGATGTCGAGACTCCTCCTCGACGCCAGCCAATCCCCCAAACCAAAAACCACCACAAAGGGGTAAACCGCGTATCCGCCGTCTCCTACCAGCCAAACATGTGTTACCCCCCTTTTCGATGATGCTGTGCTCAGCATCCTTAAAAATGGGGGAGAGGGACATAGTCTCGTTAGGCTAAGAAATATTCATATTTTTAGAAGTTCCATTCGACTCACAGAATGCACTAGTGTTTCAATTTAAATTGGATATGTTATACCTACTTGATATATTGCCTGCCGGTTAGTGTCATATCTGTGGAGCTAACAACATTTTTAGCATTGTTTACTAACTGCAGCACAATATAATAAAGTTTTGTTGGTCCAAATAAACTTAATTCGATCGTGTACCCGTTTAATGACATCTCACGTTAATGACACAGTTCAATAAACAAAATGAACGTAAACTCCAGTATTAAATTAAATTATATTTGGGATATTTTATATAGGTTTATAGCAGTAGCTGACTCATCATTATTTTGATATAGGTTTATTAAGTTTTTGAATAAAATGAGGATTATTGCTTTTCTATACAGTATTTTATAACTTTGTTAAGTCCTTTATGTTACTTTTACTAGCTATTTTAAACATTTAAGTTTAAAGAGCTGTAGTTAGTTCAGACTCGTCTTGTTGATTCGACAAAAACTTGAGAAACTTTTATCTGCGGTATGCTTTATACTTACTATAATTAAAAATATATACAGGGCGCGCTATTTCCGCAAGAGAAAACAATATTTCACTGAAATGGAAAATAAGTTTTTCTTTGCGTACAAAAACGCAATTTTAAAATTTGAAATCGGTATAAGTGTTTTTCAATGTATTTTGACTCAACTTTATTTCTGATATTATTGCGGATCGCCACTGGACGAAAATAGCAGTATCTCTCTTATTTTTAGAGGTAATTGGGTATACAAAACGAGATTTTATAGCTAAAATGTGGGACTATAACTTATGTTAAACAAATATTTAAAAAAATGGAAAATAGAATGGAAAAGGGCGGACGGTTGTGATTAAAAAAAATTAATTGTGAATTTTTACTTCTTTTTATATTAATTTTAATCTCAAATAATACGAAAAAATTCACAAAAGCTTTTATTTTTCAGCGTAAAATTTGTAGTCGAACTAAAAAAAGAAACTTAAAATCGGATCAGCGGTTGCGGAGAGTGCATATCCGGTTTGGCATAAAAACCAATATGGTGGACTTCCTCCCACTTTTCGGGATGTCCACCCTATGGATTCCTGACCTACATATGTCCCCAATTAAGATTCTGAAGTCAAAGTCCGTACATTCCATGGCTCAATGAAATCCTTGTCAGGGGATGGTCTACTCGTTCACAATTGTAGATTTGCTATAAACGAAACAGTACTCATCACGAATTTTCTTTATCTTCCATTGATATTTCAATTTACAACTAGTTAGTAAAATTTGGCAAATTCATTGGACTGATCTGCTTACTGTTAATTAAATCAACTCAAATTTAATTAACGCCCTACCATTTCGTATAAGTTGTGCGTCAGAGATGACTTAACTAAATATAATTAAATTTAAATTAGGGCATGGATTAAAAATGACAATAACTTGAGTTGGCGATATTACAAACAATTTTGCTAAAGAATGTTCCGCCTCGCTGTGCGTAAAATCAGTCCTTGCCCGCAGAAAATCAGTATATTATAAGAAAATAATTTAATTTATTGAATATGTTTCTTAGGGATGCCGCTGCTCTAAAGATTGTGAAAACGTTTAGATGCATAATTAAAATTTTAGCTTTCTTTACAAATATCAGCTTACGTAGTTTTCTATTTCATTCTGCATGTTTAATTAGTAGTTTATTTTTTAATTCTTTTGTGAACATATATATCTCCGAATATATCTAGATATCGTTGTAATGAATTATAACTTTTTGCAATTCTGCAACAGGAGGCGACTTTAGTTCATAGTTTCTTGTTGGCGTAATATAAGAAAAAATTCTATGAAAACGTATTCTTTCGACTATTATTATTTTATTTAAGGTAGTTAGCTACATCATACGAAAGATTGTGTATAAGTTTATACAATTAAACAATGTCAAAGTAATTAAAACATAATATTTTTAGTCCCAAACTCCTCTATAAAATCCTTATTTTACTATAAGGAACGTAACCAGACTGCAACCAACAGCTACTCTCTGAGCTATGTGCCCCGCCGAGCGCTGAATTACAAGTTACAAGTCTGGCGCGTTAAGTGTAATAATTGCATATTACCAACAGAACGCTAATGCTTCGATTGCAACAAACACCAGCCGAAAGACTGATCCTAATTAAAGGAGCTCTCTTGCCAGCCGTCACACACCACTTGCAGACTACAGTTTCGAGCTGTTGGCTCTCGTCAGTGCAAGGTAGGCATGTGACGACCGGCACGAGGATCCTTTGACTATTTGGTACATCCCGGTATTTTTACAATAGCGACATGTAAAATAGTCAGGGGGCGCCATCTAGCGGTCCAGTGTCTGTTGCAATCGAAAAATAAGTAGCCTGACTGGGCTTAGCATAGTTCAAATGTGCTTTTAGAGGGCGGAAAAGTCCCAACTCGTAGACTCCGGCGGAGGGAAGGGTGGGGGGGGGGCGAAAATAGGTGATAAAATCGGTTTTTCACAAAAAACTTTTTTAGAAATATGGGCCAAGTATGAAACGCCTCACACAAAACTAAATGCTCACACAATAACTTCTGATACTTAAGAAAGTGAAAAAATACTATTAAATGTACTTTCTTATACTTCAAACGAGACGAAAATTGCCTGTTTACTAAAAATTAAAAATCAACCGCATTTTCAATCGTCAGTTCCTTGTCGCTGCTTATTGAAAATCACACATGAAAAAGTGTTTTTTTTTGTAGAAAATTTTGTAAGCTTCCATTTAGGTCTTATGAAATTTTGTCGTAAAGTCAAAAGAAACGAAAAAAGGAATTAAAAAATAATATTGATTTAATTTTTCAAGAACTTTTTTTTTAAGAAAATATACCTTGCGACTTATGCTATTGCATTACTTTCATATCTATATAAACTAATAAAAAGAGGTCAAAACCAATTTTTAAGAAATTGTTATTCATAGTTCTTGCAGGAAAATCTTAATTTATAATAGAAAAGAAATTATTGCTCTTAGCTTTATACCGCTGTAACTCGTGAACCATTCATCATATGAACGCCACTTGGAACTCATTTTACAGATAATTTAATTCTCTTCATGGTCAATTATACCATTTTCGGATGTAGGATCTATTCCTTTGGGTAATTGAAAGACAGACTTAAAATTATTGGCGAAACCTTGAGCAATCGACTTCCCCCTTGATAACATCTCATTATTCAGAATAATTTTCTTTGGTATTCCAGTTTTATTATTATTTTTTTCTTGACAAAATTCTAAAATTATTGTTTCACATCGTGTTTGATAGTGTTTTCAACATTTGTGATAGTTCTTATATGCTACTTTGATATCGTTCTTTATTTTAGATCTTAAATTGCTATAATCAATTTTACATTGTTATATTTTCGTGTTTTTATACAACTTCCTATTTCGCTGGTAAGGTGTTACAGTAGATGTCTAATGACAGAGGGTCGGAGCCGGAGCCGGAGCAGGAGCAGGAGCATGTTCAGTTTAGGGGTGGGGGGTAATTAGAGTAGTGGGAAATAATTAGGGGGCGGGACGTTAGAGGGCGGGGCTTATGAGAGGTGGTGGGGGCAATTGTAATGGTGGGAGGTAATTAGCGTGGTGTGGGGCAATTGTTGTGGTGGGTAATTAGAGTGGTGGCAGACAAATTAAGTGTAATTGCAGTAACAATGAGGGTAATTGCAGTAACAGTGTGGAGGTAAGTGCAGCAAAAATAAGGTAAGTGCAGCAAAAGTAAGGGTAATTGCAGTAACAATGGGAGTAAATTGAATAACAATGGGGGTAATTGCAGCACCAATTGGGGTAATTACAGTAATAATGGTGGTAATTGCAGTAATAATTGTGGTAATTGCAGTAATAATGGTGGTAATTGCAGTAATAATGGTGATAATTGCAGTAACAGAAAGGGCAATTGCAGTTTTTTTTTGTGAGGGCGTAGTCGGCGCCTTAGCTAACCGAAACAAGAGGCCCTCTTGAAATCCCTAGTGGGAGATCAGACCGGGACCGCTTTCGCATTACTTCAGTCTGATCCGTGCCGTCTTTTGACGCCGCCTGTCTTCGTTGTCTTCCTCTGTGGAGCTTTCCTACGTCCCCCTTCTATCGGTGTGGTTTGGTGTTCGGAGGTAAGAGGTAACTTCAATCTTGTTGCTTCTCTTGTTTCTTTTGCCGGAGCACTGTCTCTGTGAATCTTGATACGGCTTCCCAGTAGTGTTTGCTACATAGCATGTTGCCCACGATGTTATCGAGTGTTATCCGGCCGCCCATTGTCGATTCTAAATGGAAACGTTCTCTTATCCATCTGTTGCATTCAAAAAACGTGTGGTATGCATCGTCTTCAGATCCCTTCTCGCAGTAAACGCACTCCGGACTTTCCGTTTTTCCCATCTTATACAGATAGGACTTGAAAAAACCGTGCCCGGTCAGGAACTAGATTAGGTAGTAGTTCACCTCTCCATGTCCGCGGTTTGCCCATACAGCTATCCGTCCTATCAATCTGGCTGTCCATCTTCCTCTGGTTTCTGAATTCCAGCGTTGTTGCCACTCGTCCATAATGCGGGATCTTTCTTCTCTCTTTATCCTCTTCCTATCCATCTCTAACCTCCTTGAAAAAATCCTCTTACGTTCTTGTGCGAGCAGATCAATCGGAGGTGTTCCTGCTATTACCAAGACGGCTGGTTCTGATACCGTTCGGTAAGCGCTCACTACTCTTAGTGCCCCTCTTCGCTGCACCGCAGCAGCCCGCTTTCGGTACTTCTCCACTTGCAGTGTTTCCGCCCAGATCTCCGTTCCGTAGAGCAGTATAGATTGGGCCGTGGACATTAGCAACCTACGCTTGTTCGCTTTGGGGCCAGGTATATTCGCCATCAATCTGCTAAGAGCAGCTGTTGTTTTAGCTGCTTTATCTGCCATGCGCTGGATTTGTCCCCAGTAAGTCAGCTTCGTGTCTAATGTGACTCCTAGATACTTGACGGTGCTTTTGGTCTGAAGCGACTCCGTGCCAATCGTCATATCCAATTCGGTGGGGATTCTCCTTTTCGTTAGGATTACTATCTCCGTCTTGTTTACTGCCAGTTTAAGTCCGTGATCCTCTAGCCAGGAGGTTACTCGGCGCAATTGCAGTAACAATGGGGGTAATTGCAGTAATAATGAGAGTAATTGCAGTAACAATATGGGTAATTACAGTAATACTAAGGGCAATTACAATAACCATATGGGTAATTACAGTAACAATAAAGGTAATTGCAAAGAAATGGTGATTAAAGCAATTATGTCCACCCATCGTCAGAGAATCACATACTTCTTGTATTTCTCAATGTAGGTAATGATAGTGCTATCCTTAACATCTAGGACCATTATTAATTAATATTACCTAGCTAGAAAAGATATTAAAGAATTCTTCAGGACGCTGTAAGAGGATGCTATGATTGATGTAACCAAAGATCAATTTTATATTGGTATATGCTGTATGTAATGAAATAAATATATGGTAAATAAAACTGGGAGGTGGTATATTTAATTTACTATACAGGGCGATATTTCATTATATTGGTAATGTTATTGGGAGCTGATTCTATATCCGGAAATATAAAGAAAGGCTTCCTTGGACCAAAAATATTTATTGAGATATGAGATATAAACTGCCCAAATCGTGTATCAAGTCATGCCAGTCTCCCAAGTCTCCTCGGCCGAATTTTAAAGATAGTTAAGGGCGATTAATAGTAAAAAACAAGGACAATTAAAGTAAGAATAAGGATATCTCGACAACTTACATCCTTGTGGACATAATTGCTTTAATAACCATTATTTTTATTGCACTTACCTTTATTGTTACTGTAATAGAATACAGAAAATTGCGTCAAAATTGCAATTTATTTTCCAGAGAGCAAACAATTGTCATACCAGTCATTAAAAGTATTACCAAACTGAAGTTTGCAAAGACGGGGAATTCCCAGTGTCTCCTAAAATCTACGGTTTTTAGTTATTTGGCTCATATGAAAAAAACATGGGTGTTCAGTGAAACAATAAATACGCCCTAAAATAAAACGTAACAGAGGCCAAATAAACTTTTTCTTTGCCACTGCGGACAAGTCACCCTCAGCGCAGTGATTTATTTCGACGTAAAAAACTTCTTAGCATATTCCCCAGGACTCCCTCAGACGTCGGCGAAATAAACATGATTTAATAGAAGCAAACATGGCCATAATAAACTTTTATTCGCTAGATAAACTCCATTCTGATATTTTACTACGCCGCTGACCATGATATGCTTGACATAACGTTATCTAACGCATTTCAAGTACCTCGGGAGTCATGAGAAAGCGTAAAATAGATCGTATTTCTGGAGAATTTTGTTGATGGGTTTTAATACACCACGAAATTTATCCTGAAAAAATTTTAATTGTTATCGTTTAAGAAAGTGATAAGTGCCATTGTCTGCGTAGACTGCAATTAAAAGGGTAGTGAAGGTGGTAAAAGCACACCAGAGATGGACTTAAAAATAATAAGGCACATCTCTTTTATTAAAATAATCGCCTTCTTAGATTATGCTTGAGTGTCTGTAACTTCGGTCATAAGTTACAAGAAAAGGAACGACGCATTTTTCTGCGTAGGCCACAAAACAATGCCTGCTCAGTTATTGTCTTAGTACATGACCCGCTAGCCGAAATATTACAGTGGCTTGGACAGAGAAGGATTGCATTGATAATGTCCTATGGTCAGTTCAATCTGGCATTAATAATAATAATTGTATATAATTGTAAATAATGTGTAAACGAATAGTGGGCCACCCTTGTAACTTCCTTGTTTTTAAAGATATCGGAATGAAATGTTGTACGGTGAACTTAGGTAGGATTTATAACTTTTTGAGACCTATTCGCCGAAAATCGTGTGAGGATGGAATTTGGCAACATATCTCCTGCAGAGTTGCAAAATGTTCAAGACAATTTTATTAAAAGAATTCGGAAATTCAGAGATTAAAATGGAGGTCATTTTGAATAATTGTTAAATTAGAGATTGGAATAAATAATTTATTAACCTAATGTATTTTTAGAATTATTTGCGGAGAAACCGAAAGTGACAAATATGTTAGATAGGTCTCTGCAGAAGACAGAATGGGCTTCTGGTTCATTCTTGTTGCATATCATAAAATATTAACACAAATATACCAGGTTGATCAAAATTTAATTGAAGTTAGATATAGGTAAATCATAAATTTCTTAAGAAACATTGTCATTCCTGCCGGTAACGATTATATATTACGGAACTTTTGGTGCCGTTTAACCCCCACTAAATAAAGCTTTCTGAATATCCGGGTGACCCATATGATAATATTTTTTAAAAATGAGTTATTTTGAAAAATGTGATTTTATTGAGTTTACAGCACCCTGTATGATGTATTATTGGACATATTGACGTTTTCGTATTTTGTATATAATAATAATAATAAAAAACTTTATTTAATGTGGCGGGGTGTCAGCTAAAAGCTGGTATAAATCCCAACCACGGGCTTCAGTTGTTACATAAGATAGAGGTATACACAGAGAATGCAGATCGATTATTAAACATATACATATAGCTAAATGCTAACAATAATATATAGACTATGGCATATTAAAAGTTATATTATAACAGATAGGCGAGAAAGTAAGGAGCTAAACAAGTAATAAGATAGACATACACATGTGGTATTGTATTGGTAATATAATTAGCCATTGAGCAACATAGACTTAATTTTATTTTTAAATGTTTGATATGAAAGAGTTTTAAACACTTCTGGAATTTTATTGTATAAATTAGCTGATAGATATGAGAAGGACGATTTATATTGGGTAGTTCTATGAACAGGGATATGTAGAGTACTATCAACAAAGCGCAGGCTATTATTATGCAATGAGGCACGGAATACCAGCCTCCCATACAAATATTTAGGCAGGTTTTTATTTATTATTTTGTGAACCATACATACTAGATGCAATTGCAATTTCTGTCGTAAATTAAGCCATTTGTGTTGGTGATAATAGGGTGTTATATGGTCCCGTTTTCGCACATTAGTAGAAAAACGCATACATGAATTTTGAAGTTTTTGCAGTCTGTACTGTTCAGCAACTGTAAGGCACGGACCATACACAATATCGCCATACTCTACAATAGATAAAATAAGTGACTCTGTAAGTTTTAACTTAGTAGAAGTAGGTAGTACATTTTTGAAACTATAGAGTGTTTTTAGCTTGCCATATGAATTCTGCAAGACTTTTGTGACGTGGTTACTAAAAGTGAGAATATTGTCAAACCAGATTCCAAGATTTTTTATAGTTTCAACTACCGATAAATAAATTACACGATTGATCTGAAAATTGTAACCGCTTAGGTTTATAGTTGATTGCGCTTGATTTTTTTGCATTTAGCTGCAAGCCATGTTCTATGGAAAAATTGTAAACAGCAAGTAAGTCGGTATTAATTCTTTCCATTGCTACGTCAACATTATCCGGGTTATACGATAAGTATAGTTGACTGTCATCCGCATAGTATTGTGATTTACAGAATCTAATGACATCTGGCAAATCAGCTATATATAAAATAAATAAAATAGGCCCTAATATGGACTCTTGAGGGACACCCTTATTGACAACCATTGATTCCGACAATACATTAGTTTTAGTTTGAATTACATTAGAACAAAAATAATTGTAACATATTTGCGGCCATCTAGACTGACAACTAAAATTTGAATTATTTTTTGTGCAACCCTGTATAAAATAGTATAAATGTATCCAAAATGTGATTTTTATTTCAAAAACGTAATAACATACAGAAATACCTCAAAAGTAAAATTTGCAAGTGGCAATATTTTCTTAGTCCATTAAACGCTCCAAACATTGGTACATATATTTGTTTTTCCACACGCTTAATGACATAATACCCATACACGCATACCATCACACACACATCACCTAAACAATCACCAACCTTGAATTTATATTCTTACTCAAATTAAGTACAAATTGTTTAGCCCTAGCTTTAAATTGATTTGATATGAATTCTGGTAAAATTCTTGATCTTTACAAATTGTATAGAAAGAACACGTCGCAGTTATTACACCCTGTAATCAGTAAAAAAAACTTTTTTGAAAAACAATAGTACGGTCGTGAGCAAAAAAAAATAGGACAAGTCTTATAACGGTATTTTGCTAAAATCTAGTTGTGTACATCTAACTTTAATTTTTGTGACATTGTCAGTTAGTTGTCATAATTTATTGCAAGTGTGCAGAAAACTAATATGCCTCATATAAGCGATTTAGTTAAATCTGGAGTTATTGCTAAAGCAGAAGATGGATGGTCAATGAGACAAATTGCTCTGCATTATAATATTGACAAAAATTCGGTGTGTAACATTTTAAGAAAGTGGAGAATAAACGGTACGATTAGTAGAAGTCCTGGATCAAGGCGACGAAGGATATCAACTCAACAACAAGATTTGCAATTGGTAAATGCTTTAGTAGAAAATCGATTTTACTCTGTCATGCAGCAGCACAGGAATACTTACTTAAAGCTGAACATAAAGAAGCTCGAGTAGGATTTGCGCTTGAATTTTTAGCGCATGATGTAAATTTTTGGAACAATGTAATATTTACAGACGAAAAAAATTTTCCAGTCAACACACAGCGATCGTATTCATATTTACCACCCTCCGAATACTCGATTCGATGAGAAATATATATATATATATATATATAACAATGATAAAAGTGATAGATTTTCCGTCAATATGTGGGCTTGGATATCGGCACGTGGTTCTGGTGTTTTGTGGCATATTGAGGAACGATTTAATAGTGAAACGTATATTAGGATTTTAGACAATATTATGCTCTCTTCTGTATCACAATTATTTCCTAATAATGAGTTCATATTTTAACAAGACAATTGTTCCGTTCATACTGCTCATACCGTAACTAACTGGTTTCAAGATAACAACATCAATGTTCTTAACTGGCCCAGTCATAGTCCAGATCTTAGCCCTGTGGAAGAAGTATGAGGATTACTCGTAAGAAGTATCCAAAAACGAAATGTGAGACCACGGAATGCCGAAGAATTACTGGAAATAGTAAATAATGCATGGGAAAATATTATTACTAATTATTATTGTATAATGTTATTTAATTCTATGCCTGCCAAACAGACTTATAGAAGTTATAAATAGAAATGGTGCAATAATGAAATATTAATAGTTTCTTGTTAAGTAGGATATCCTTTGTCTTTTGATCCAGGATTTCTACTAATCGTACCGTTTATTCTCCACTTTCTTAAAATGTTACACACAATTTTTGTTAATGTTATACCGCAGTGCAATTTGTCTCATTAACCATCCATCATTTACTATAGCAATAACTACAGCATTAAAATAAAAAATAAATTAAAAGTGATATCTGTTTTATTTCGGCTACTCATTACATATTCAAATAGAGACAGATTTATATTAGGAAAAAAAAGTTGTCCTATTTTTTCTGCTCACGACAGTACATTCATATTCTTGAACAGAAAACCTATATATAACTGTATATTATATATAAAAAAGAATATGAGCAAATTTGAAACAAACTCGCAACTGCATAATTACCCCACCAGGCATGGTAATTTGTTAAAAATACAAAAACACAGGACTGCCCTATATGAAAAGTCTCCACTACTAGCCGGAGTAAAATTCTTCAATTCTCTACCTTCTAGCATTAAAGAAAAAGCTTCATTATATTCTTTTAAGAAAGAAATACGAAGATATTTAGTAGAAGGATGTTACTATTCAGTCGATGAATTTTTGAACGATAAACGTTCATTTATAACTACTTAAAATATATATTTATGTATTTTACAGTAATGTGTGTTACTTTTATTAATCTGTATCTATGTGCTTGTAATGTATCTATTTCATGTTTTGTATTTTACATAATTTGTTGACATGACCTATTTCACCATATTGTGATCGAAAGGATGAATAAATTATTATTATTATTATTATTATTATTATCATGCAGGAAAATGTCAAAATCGGACAAGAGGTCTAGACAAAAATTAACTTGGAACTATTGGTTATTTTTGATGGTGCGTTATTTTATTATTTATTATAAACGTAACTATTTTGGTTCATTTGACATAGAGCAGCTTTCACCCTTAACCCTCGTTTTATTCAGATTTGTGATAAATTTAAAAGGGACGGTTGAATGAACGACCCAGTCGGCTATAAATATCGCGTCAAACAACACATTTGTAAATTTTTAAACGTTCTTAAAAGGTTAAATTTGCAGGTTGCATGTCGAACATCTCTACCAGATTTCCATGATCCGAACATTAACCTTCTAGGTAAGCGTGCTCAATATTTTAAAGGGGGCAAAATACGAATGTCTAAGTCAATTCTAGTAGGAGGGTAAGATTGATCCGAGTTTATTATTGAACATGAGAAATCTTATGCGAAGACTTGTCGCAATCTCCATTCGGTGACCTATGTAATAATAAATCACCTATAATTAATGTTTGTCTACTGATGCTAATTTGTACATTTTTGTATTTTGTAATTTAATAGTTTTAATTCTCTATCGAGCAGTATAAGATTTTTGAATTTCTCTAATTTCTTTATTGAAAAATATTACATGTAGTTGGCAAACACAAAATAAAAGATGAAGTGCTTATGGGGTTAAATAATTAAGGAAAGAAATAAATTAATACCTTGTGCCTCGAAGAGAAACAACACGTGTTTCGGAGTTGTTGCTCCTCATCAGCGTAGCGTAGCAACAACTTTGAAACACGTATCCGTAGCTGCATTATTGTTTCTCTTTGAGGTATAAGGCATTAACTTATTTCTTTCATTACTTGTAGTTTTTGATTTTGTGGGATGAAGGTCATCAATTTCAAGAAAACCAGTTTCTTAATTAGTCGATGTTTCGTGTTTATTTGAACACATCCTCAGGACTCTGAAGACAACATAAATTACATTTTACACAATAAAATAATATATAAATAAATATTAATAATACATAACATATACAACAACAATATACATCTAAAAACATGTTCAACTAAATTACTTAAAGATTATGATTTATCATAAATTATCCAATGTACTAGATACTCACATTTAATTATGGTTTTCCTTGTAAAACTTAAAAGGTACTGTCGTGAGCAGAAAAAAATAGGACAACTTTTTTTTCTAATGTAAATCTGTCTCTATTTGAATATGTAATGAGTAGCCGAAATAAAACAGATATCACTTTCAATTTATTTTTATTTCAATGCTGTAGTTATTGCTATAGTAAATGATGGATGGTTAATGAGACAAGTTGCACTGCGTTATAACATTAACAAAAATTTGGTGTGTAACATTTTAAGAAAATGGAGAATAAATGGTACGATTAGTATAAATCCTGGATCAAAAGACAAAGGATATCCCTCTTAACAAGTAACTAACTATTAATATTTCGTTATTGCGCCATTTCTATTTATAATTTCTACAAGTCTGTTTGACATGGAATTAAGTAACCTTATAGAATCATCATTGGTAATAATATTTTCTCATGCATTATTTACTATTTCCCGTAATTCTTCAGCATTCCGTGGTCTCACATTTCGTTTTTGTGTACTTCTTACGAGTAGTCCCCATACTTCTTCCACAAGGTTAAGATCTGGACTATGACTGGGCCAGTTAACAACATTGACGTTGTTATCTTGAAACCAGTTAGTTACGGTATGAGCAGTATGAAAGGAACAATTGTCTTGTTGAAATATGAACTCATTATTAGGAAATAATTGTGACACAGAAAGGAGCATAATATTGTCTAAAATCCTAATATACGTTTCATTATTAAATCGTTCCTCAATATGCCACAAAACACCAGAACCACATGCCGATATCCAAGCCCACATATTGACGAAAAATCTGCCACTTTTATCATTGTTAGATATATATTTCTCATCGAATCGAGTATTCGGAGGGCGATAAACACGAATTCGACCGCTGTGTGTTGGCTGGAAAGTTTTTTCGTCTGTAAAGATTACATTGTTCCAAAAATTTACATCATGCGCTAAAAATTCAAGCGCAAATCCTACTCGAGCTTCTTTATGTTCAGCTTTAAGTAAATATTTCTGTGCTGCTGCATGACAGCTTAGCTCCGATTCTTTTACTCGCCAGCGACCAGAACTACTCGATCCAGGAAAATTCGTTTCTTCTGCAGCCTGGATAACTGAGTAAAATGGATTTTCTATTAAGCATTTACCAATTGTAAATCTTGTTGTTGAGTTGATATCCTTCGTCGCCCAGATTCAGAATTTCTACGAATCGTACCGTTTATTCTCCACTTTCTTAAAATGTTACACACCGAATTTTTGTCAATATTATAACGCAGTGCAGTTTGTCTCATTGACCATCCATCTTCTGCTTTAGCAATAACTCCAGATTTAACTAAATCGCTTATATGAGGCAAATTAGTTTTTTGCACACTTGCAATAAATTATGACAATTAATTGACAATGTCACAAAATTAAAGTTAGATGTCCACAACTATATTTTAGCAAAATACCGTTATAAGACTTGTCCTATTTTTTGCTCACGACCGTAGTAATTAAACATAAACTTATACAGTAATGATAAATACGACACAATTTGGGACAAACAATGAACAACTATACAGTATCGACTATAATTATTTGAGCTATAAGTAGAAATAGCCCATTCTCATATTGACATTCGCTTGTATGCTCTGCCAATTTTAAAAAACACCAGAGCACGAAAGTACTGCCCAAATATAACAATTTTTTCGAGGTAGGCATTCTGGAAAATTGTTGTAAAAAAAATATGGTGGATCAAAAATGGCGGCGCACGACTTTTTTGAAGAATTTAATGCTTATTTTAAATATGTCCTCACTTTTGCTTTTAATTTAAATAATAATAGTTTTAAACGTCATAAACCTTGCGCGTGTCGTTTTTCGATCAAAAGAACCTACCACATTTCGGTAGCTGTTATGGACGTTAGCAATTTAAAAACAGAAATTCTTTACGTTTCAAGACAGGTGTTCATTAAATATGCTAAGTTTGAAAAATTTTTCCTTATTTTGGCGACGAATCATTTCTTAAAAAAATATGAAAAAAACATTATTTATTAGATATTAAACACAGATAAACTTGATACTTTATGAATATAAAATTTTCAGTAATGTCGTATATGAAAGTTCTTGCAGCTGGCAGCCAGACCGAAATTTTCTGCTAATCTTCTGAAAGAATTGTATTCTTACTTAAGCTATTTTGTTTTTACCAAAAAATATATTGATCTTGCCGATTCACCCTCAAATATATCAAGTTCTGTATCGTCATCATCATTTATGTCAGATATGGGCATTGGTTCAATGTTGGAACATTCAAATTCTGTACATACACAAGCTTTGGTACAACATAAGAAATTTTTTTTGCAACTGCAATTTTTGCTGGCGCATCCCTTTTTATAGCCACATTTTATTAAAAATAATAGACTTTCAAGAGCAGGTGGCTTTGTATTTGGAACTGCCGCATATAAACTTCCTTCCATTTTTTTCCATCCACAGAGGTCTGGATTGGCAAGTTTCTGAATATTGTATGACTTAACTTCCATACACTCGCTATAAAATTTGCCCTATGTAAAAAAACCCAACATTATTAAATAGCGCAGTATTCGATTAAATTAATATATTTACCTAAGATTATGCTGTTCAAGAGCATTCAGTGCAGATGGAGAATTCTCTCCTTGCTGTTTTTTTATAAATATAATTTCCACCGTAATTCCTTAACAGAAGTAATCGTTGTAGATTTGTAAAGCATACAAACAAATCTTTCAAAGTCCCTATTCATTTCACCATTTGGTGTTTCCTCCAAACCCAGTAAAAAAAACGACTTTAAAATACTATCATCTTCATTTTATCCTAAAAACATCCTAAAAGACATTTATTTGCTTTTTCTGAAAAATTTTCCAGTTATATCGGTTCCAGTAAATGCATGGAATCCAATGATAGCTTCTGTAATAACCGGGCCTAAAGTAGCGATGATATGTTTCAGCCAAATCCTTCTTCTTGTTCTTTTCTGTCCTGTTAATATCTCTGTTTCTTGCGGTAACACTTTATAATAATTTAATAAAATAATAATAACGTCTGTATCGGAACTGTCTACAGTTAAACTGTTGCTGTTACCATATTTTTCTCCAATAATTATTGTACGATGCACAAGTAAAGTATCAGCTGCCTCGTGGATATTTTCTGCTAGAATTTCAGGGGGAATATCAGAAGACTTCGAATATGTTTTATTTCCATAGAAATAACTACATTTTCAATATTTTTGTTTTAACTGAAATTATGTTGCATAATTTTTTGACCAAGATATTTTGTTAATTCATCTTTTATTTTAATACTTGATAAGAATTCCTTGAGACACGTTTTTAATCAATGTACTATCAGTTATTGTGTAATATATGTTTTTCCTCTAGATCTTTTTTCTCTCATTTGGTTTTTTAATGACTTCTTTATAAACATCGAACACAATATAAATATTGTTATAAGCAGAATTATCATTTTCTACTTTTTTTAAAAAACGCTTGTGTAAAGTCTCTACAAAATATTATCTCATGTGCTCTGTTCATGAATTGAACCAGCGCCATGCCATCGGTCAAAAATAAAACTTTTCTTTCTGTAATCAATTTGATTTTCAATGCTAGATTCAGGATCTTTAAATCGTTTAGCCTTTTCTTCTAATTTCGACACTATTTTTGATTTGTCAGTTGTTAATAACAAACTTCCATCGTCAGCAAATAAAAATCGTGGTATATTTCCAAATTCATATTCACCAATGCAATCTCTTAAATCCATAGTTATTATCCCAAATATACCTTCGGTTGACTAACTATATCTGGTATAAACAAGGGTAATACGTATTAGCTTTAATTATGAGAAATGGCGGGTGGCGGCGACTAAAGCCGTTGAATAGGTAGCACCAAATTTGTAACAAATACATATTGATTTCCGCTTGAAATTTTCCATATTTGTTATACTGAACTTTTTATTATTGAATTTTACATATTTAATTTGAAACATTGTAAAAACAATTATTATTTATGTTTTTGTTTAAATATATAATTGATAATACTGCATTATGCATAACGACTGTAATAGATAATAATTCATCAGTTAGAAGTGATTTGTTTTGAAAAGTTTAGAACTGTTGCTATTAAATATAACCATAACCGCTACTGCACCGTCAGATTATTTCGAAACAATTATTATTTAAAGTAAACGCAAAAGTGAGGACATATTTAAAATCAACATTAAATTCTTTACAACTTATATTTAAAGAGTTTTTCATGTACTATAATGGATTTTCCGCTAAAAGTATAACTTAATTCTGATATTTTAATTTATCTAAGAAATTTACAAAATATCATGAATTCATATGGCAGTTCTATTATTTTTTATAAAAGGTGTACTTAAGATGAGTACTTTTTGTTTTTTAAAATCCGGTAAGAAATAACAGAGATAGAATTTGTTTAAAAAAGTCGTGCGCCGCCATACGTTTTTTACAATAATTTTCCAAAATGCCAACCTCGAAAAAATTGTTATATTAGGGCAGTACGGTCGTGAGCAAAAAAAATAGGACAAGTCTTATACGGTATTTTGCTAAAATCTAGTGGTGTACATCTAACTTTAATTTTTGTGACATTGTCAGTTACTTCAAATGTGCTTTTAGAGGGCAGAATGTTAAACATAATATTTTTAGTCGCAAACTCCTCTATAAATCATTATTTTACTATAAGGAAAGTAACCAGACTGCAACCAAAGTTACAAATCTGGCGGGTTAAGTGTAATAATTGCATATTACCATCAAAACGCTAATGCTTCGATTGCATACCTACCTTGCACAGACGAGAGCCAACAGCTCGAAACTGCAGTCTGCAAGTGGTGTGTGACGACTGGCAAGGAAGCTCCTTTAAGTAGGATCAGTCTTTCGGCTGGTGTTTGTTGCAATCGAAGCATTAGCGTTTTGATGGTGATATGCAATTATTACACTTAACGCGCCAGATTTGTAACTTTGGTTGCAGTCTGGTTACTTTCCTTATAGTAAAATAAGGATTTATAGAGGAGTTTGCGACTAAAAATATTATGTTTGTCAGTTAGTTGTCATAATTTATTGCAAGTGTGCAAAAAACTAATATGCCTCATCTAAGCGATTTAGTTATTGCTAAAGCAGAAGATGGATGGTCAATGAGACAAATTGCACTGCGTTATAGTATTGACAAAAATTCGGAAACATTTTAAGAAAGTGGAGAATAAACGGTACGATTAGTAGAAATCCTGGATCAGGGCGACGAAGGATATCAACTCAACAACAAGATTGGCAATTGGTAAATGCTTTAGTAGAAAATCCATTTTACTCAGTTATTCAGGCTGCTGAAGTAACGAATTTTCTTGGATCGAGTAGTACTTGTCGCCGACGAGTAAGAGAATCGGAACTACGTTGTCATGCAGCAGCACAGAAGTACTTACTTAAAGCTGAACATAAAGAAGTTCGAGTAGGATTTGCGCTTGAATTTTTAGCGCATGATGTAAATTTTTGGAACAATGTAATCTTTACAGACGAAAAAACTTTCCAGTCAACACACAGGGGTCGTATTCGTGTTTGCCGCCCTCCGAATACTCAATTCGATGAGAAATATATATCTAACAATGATGAAAGTGGTAGATATTCCGTCGATATGCGGGCTTGGATATCGGCACGTTGTCCTGGTGTTTTGTGACATATTGAGGAACGATTTAATAGTGAAAAGTATATTAAGATTTTAGACAATATTATGCTCCCTTCTGTGTCACAATTATTTCCTAATAATGAGTTCATATTTCAAGAAGACAATTGTTCCGTTCATACCGCTCATACCGTAACTAACTGGTTTCAAGATAGCAACATGAATGTTCTTAACTGGCTCAGTCATAGTCCAGATCTTAACCCTGTGGAAGAAGTGTGGGGACTACTCGTAAGAAGTATCCAAAAACAAAATGTGAGACCACGGAATGCCGAAGAATTACTGGAAATAGTAAATAATGTATGGGAAAATATGGTTACTAATGATTATTGTATAAGGTTATATAATTCTATGCCAAACAGACTTTTAAGGAGTTATAAATAGAAATGGTGTAATAATGAAATATTAATAGTTAGTTTCTTGTTAAGTAGGATATCCTTTTTTCTTTGATCCAGGATTTCTACTAATCGTACCGTTTATTCTCCACTTTCTTAAAATGTTACACACCAAATTTTTGTTACTGTTATAACGCATTGCAATTTGTCTCATTAACCATCCATCATTTACTATAGCAAAAACTACAGCATTAAAATAAAAAATAAATTAAAAGTGATATATATGTTTTATTTCAGCTACTCATTACATATTCGTATAGAGACAGATTTACATTAGAAAAAAATGTTGCCCTATTTTTTTCTGCTCACGACAGTACTTTCGTATTCTGGAAGTTTTTTAAAATTAGCAGAGCATTATTTATTATATTGAAGTATGAGGTGTTTAGATTTTCCATGTCTGATCTTTTATTGACACTTTTGTTACTATGTTTTTTAATTTCTATTATCTCATTCATCAATCTTTCTTACATTTTTAATGTTACTAAGTAAAGAAAAGAACATGAAATAGTCTGAATCAAATGTTCAATGTGGGCACTCGCAGTTTCTTGACACCACACATGCATTTCGTATAGGCACATTAATTTTTTCCGCTTGTTTGTTTTAATCCTAGGAGACTTCCCTTGGTTTTCCAATTTTTCTAAGTAATAGAGAGTTGTGAAGGGCATTAAAAATGTGGTCATGTATAAAGTAGATTTAATTTAAATTATTTTCATTGTATGGAAATAATATGAAATTGTATTAGTCAGCTTGGGTGGTCTCAGTGTAATTTTATAGCTTAAATAAGTATTTATTCATCCGTTTATCGTTACGTTAATCCAGAATGATATTTTTCAGTTAATTGTCTGTGTATATCTTCCAAGTTCACGTGGATAATTTACGTAAGGGCACAAAATTAATTATGGGAAAGGTCTTTGTAAATTATCACAATTTGGCGATCCGAAATATGTATATTTCAGTGGTATGGTCTTTGCTAACCAACACCCTTCGTATACAGATACTGCCTACACAATATTTCCCCCGGGGCGTATACAATTCTAGAAAGTTTTGTTACTCTGACCACAGCTTTCTAATCTATTCTCATATCGCTAAAACTAATTAAATTGTAACGCTAAACAGTTATTTTTAATAAGCTCGAGGAAAGTTGCGGTTTCGGTAAGGTCATTTCAATTAAAAGACATATGATGTGGCTGACTAAAGGTAACTGAACTATTGAAGACCTTCAGTCAAACAATACTTGTCTTATTTTTAAAGCGTTTTTTTTACAGCTTCATGAAAGTTGAATTTTATTAATTAACGTCTTTTTTTATTTTTATTCCGTGGCCCTTGACAATGACAAAGACTTTATAAATTTAATTAGTGTGGTAATTCAGGACAATAATCATTTATTTTCTATATTTAACAAATTCGGATAAATTACACCGCGAAAATAAAACAATTTAGTAGCAGTCGCATTCTTAGGTCAATTTTTCTTTATTTAGTTGAAAGTGTTTTGTTACACTTGTTACGTTTGATTTTGTCATGGCGAGTATAAGTATTGAATTTTGTATAATTTGCTTCGTAGACAAAAAGAAAGTTCACTCATCAGTAGCATTTCAATTAATTATTTTTATTTAGTCGAGTAAATTTAGTCATTAACGTTACTGGTAATTTTAAAAATCATATAATCAACAATAGTTCAACATTAATATATGTAATGTAAAAATATATTTTTGTCTTATAATTTGGAAGAAAAAATTTTTGAGTATACTAGAATAACTAATACTAGTGCTACTAAAATAGATAATCTGTTTACGAATTTGGGCTGTATGATGTAGCTTTGAAAGTAGTTCAACCTCATATGTCAGATCACAAAGGAATTCTTTTTGATATAAATATATCTGCAAAAAAAATGAATATATTTTGTGTAGACCAATGACGGAAAATAGGAGAGGAAAGTTTGTTGAATGTGTAATAGACATAAATTGGAATTGCTTTTATGAGAAAAAATAATCCCAATGATTGTGCTAGCTTTCTTGTCTAAACAATATCTTCTTTGTACAATCAATGTTTTGAAGAGAAGTTAATAAAAAGCCCAGCTTTGAAAAGAATAATTTCGTCCGTGATAGTAACATACTACAATTAAAAAATACTTTAGCTGCAGTTCACATAGTTGCTTGTTCAACTAAAAATAAAAATGATATGCAAGTGTATAATATATTAAAGAAGGATTACAAAGATGAAATTAAGCAAGCTAAGTTAAGGGCAAATAATGAAAAAATTCTCAGGTCCTGTAATAAACAAAAAGCCGCTTGGGAAATAGTTAATAAAAACAGAGAAAATAAAAAAAATCGAAATATCTAATCTGAGAGCAAATGAATTTTCGGATTATTTCCTAGAGGTCATAAGCAATTTAATGTGTAAATTTGATAAAGTTGATGAAACTAAGGTCACAGAATTTTTAAATAAAGTGCCTAAACTAAACAAATGTTTTTATCTGTTTCCAGTGTGTGACTTGGAAATTAAAAAAGTTATATCTGAACTAAAGAATAGCAAACCTAAAGATGTGTTTAATCTCAATAGTGAAGTTCTGGAATTAGTTAGTGATGTTCTTGCTACGCCTATTGCTCACTTAATAAACTTATGTATTGAATGTGGAATTTATCCTGATATTTTCAAAAAATCACAAGTTACTGCTGTATATAAAAAAGGTAACTTTAATAGTACTGATAGCTATAGGCCTATATCAATTATTCCTATTTTCTCTATAAGATATTTGAAATTATTCTAAAAAACAGACTCTTTGAATTTTTTGAGAAGAACAAATTACTAACTGATGCCCAATTTGGGTACAGACCGGCAAGGTCTACTATTGATGCGATCTGTGAAATGTATGAAATTGTTATAGAAGCTTTTGAAGAACGCAAATTTTGCACTACTAAATTTACATATCTAAGGCTTTTGATACTGTGAACCACGAGGTACTTGTGCAAAAATTAGAATACTATGGTATAAGAGGAAACGCCTTAAATTTATTAAAATCTTACCTTGGTGGCCGTCAACAATGTGTCAAGTTTAATGGTAACGTATCACAATTCTCTAAAGTCGATTATGGAGTGCCACAGGGATCTGTCCTTGGCCCGGTGTTATTTATTATTTATATTAACGATACGTCTTTCAACTTAGCTTCCGAAGTAGTTCCAATACTGTATGCTGATGATGTCACATTTCTACTTAGCAATGAATTATCACAAAATCTACACCAAAACATCACAGAATCGAATAATTTAATAGTAGACCGGTCGGAAAGTAATTATCTCACCATAAATGAGGATAAGATTAACACTTTAAATGTTTCAACAAAAAAAAGTATTACCAACAACGAACCAGTAAAACTACTTGGAGTGTACTTAGACACTACTTTAAATTTTCAGTCACACATTGAGCAGCTATCTAAATGACTATCGACCGGTATTATATATATAAGACAACTTAGTCACAAAACTACATTGAACTGCTTAAGAATTGCTTACTTTGCTATTTTTCACACCATAATGACGTATGGAGTAATTCTATGGGGTGGATCAAGTCATACAATAAAAAAATTTAAACTGCAAAAAAAAAGCTGTTAGAATTATGGCACAAGCTAAATATGATGACCATTACAAACCAATTTTTAAATACCTGAATATACTACCCCTGCCATCTTGTTTTATTTATGAATGTCTATGCTATATAAAAAAACTAAATGATGAGAACAAAGTGATTAAACAGGGGGACATACACTGCCATGACACTAGGAGTAAAACAAAGTTAAGACTACCCAAGTTTAGGTTATCAGCATCGCAGCATACC